>ONZH01027372.1:0-51313 GCA_900303285.1 Rhinella marina | reverse complement strand
CGAACGGCGGTTAACATATAATTCCTCCGCTGTCTCCTCATCGCCGATGAAACCGACTCCCCGCTCCACGTTGAACCAAATAACGGTTCCCCTCCAGCTTAAGGTCACCGGACTGTGGGTGCTCCAAAACTTGCACCACCCACTCCTCCACCAGCTTTTTATATTCCCAGAGGGGTCTGGGCGTTCCGGGTGACAGCCTCAGGGACCATCAAATTCTGGCGTAAGGAGTAGTCCTTGCGTGGCGGAGCGGGAACTCCTGCCGCCTCCGCCTTGTCAGCCAGTGGAGTCACCACCTCAGCAGGCACCTCATCTGACTTCCTGTTGAGTTGTGAGAGATAGATCTCCGGTTCCTTCTCCTCATAGGGGTCATCTGCCCACAACATGCTTCCCCAGTCAGGACCTCGCTGTCTCGCCGCCATCTTACTCTGCTGACTTGCCACGTCTTCCTCGCACGCAGGAGAAGTGGGCGGAACTACCAGGGAGGAGTCTGCATCGCTGAATAGAATTCGTACACAACAGCATGTAGAGTAACTACCAGGGAGGAGTCTACGCAACAGCGTATAGAGTAACTAAATTATACGTAGAATAGCATATAATTTAGCGGACAAAAGCGAAGCGAATCACCTAATATTCGGATTCGCTTCGCAGCTGAAAAATCCCAAGATTCGATACGAATCGACGAATCGCTTCGCTCATCTCTAGAAAGCATGTACCTTAATTTGAGAAGCCACGGAAGGTACGCCACGGGCTCCAAGTTTTTAAGAAGGCCTCTGTGCGTCTGGTCTCCCATTCCGCAATCTGCTCCATTCTATATATATCATCGCATTTTTCAAGCCACATTGTCATAGGTGGGGATTTGTCTGATCTCCAAAAGAAAGCAATAAGAGTTCTAGCAGCTGCTAGTAAGAATGTGAGTAGTTTACTGGAATGCTTTGGATAAGAAGTCTTATCAAACACATTCACTAAGCACCCGAGTGAGGTAGGGATTATCTTGAAACCACAAACTTGGGTGGCCACTTTACAGACATCATTCCAGAAAGTCCGGATTACGTCACAAGTCCACCAAATATGTAGGAATGAACCTTCTTCCTTATGACATCTACAGCACAAATGACTCACTGAAGGAAACATTTTGTGGAGAACTGTAGGTGTATAATACCAGCGAGTCAGAACTTTTTAATAGTTTTCTTGTAAGCGAACGCAAGTTGAGATTTTAGGAGTCAGAGTGAGACATTTATGGAGAATTTTCTGATTGGGAGGTAGTTGTAAGTCTTTTTCCCATTTGTTTAGGAAATTTAAGGTCTCTGGCTCGGTCTGGGATATAAGTTGAGAGTATATACCTCCTGTCTTTTTTTGGGGATTGAGGGTCCTAAGTACATATTTTTTAAATGATGTTGGGTCATCTTTAGATATAGGGAGTAGCTTAAGGATATGATGCTTTAACTGCATGCGGTAAAGAATATTGAGTGATGAAAGGGGGATATGGGAGTCCCAGTCATGTTTTAGAAATCCTTATGCATCCATTAAATCTACAAGTGGTGTTTCATCGGACTTCCCGTTAAGGGTTAAAGTGGAAGTAAATTGAGGGGACGAGTTCCAAAGTACATCTCTAACTTGAAGCAAGGGGGGCAATGGGGATGACAATAGTGCCGGGCCTAATGTAGTTTTCCATAACTTAATGGTGTTAGTGGTGACCGGGTTAGGAGATGTAGAGTGTGCATCTTTACAATCCAAAAGCAAGAGTGTCCTTAAGGGTACTGAAAAAAAGAGGATTCTGCCTGGACATCTAGTCGGTTAACATGAGGGCGAAGCCATTCCATACATCTCATGCCTTGTATAGCCTTATAATAAAGAAAAAAGTCTGGCATTCCCAGCCCTCCTTTCGCTGTTGGTTGGACAGTGAGGGAATGCTTCAATCTGGGATTCTTCTTTTTCCAAAGGAAAGCTGAGAGTGTGGTTTTAAGTTGTGCAAAAAATGAATGTGGGAGGGGAATGAGGAGGGTTTGTAAATAGTATAATATTTTGGGTAAGATAACTGTCTTGACCAAGGTACGCCTGCCAAACTATGAAGTAAAGGGGATGTCCCAGGAATCAAGTAAGGTCTTAATCTTATGAGGGAGATGTTGGAAATTTTCTTTAAAGATATCAGAAGAATCAGATGTAAGGGATATTCCCAGAAGTTTCAATGATTTGTTTGACAATTGATATGGAGTGGTTAGTTCAAGGGATTTCTGCGTCTGCAGATCCAAAGTAATGTTAAGTACCTGAGATTTAGTGGGGTTAATTAAAAAGTTAGACAAGCGTCCAAAATTATCAAATAAAGATTGTATAGCCGAAAAGGCGGATTCTGGGTTAGTAACAAGTATCAATAGGTCATCAGCAAAGGCTGCCAATTGATGTAGTTTGTCTTGTATAGATATCCCTTGTATCCTGTCATCCTGTCTGATAGCCTGGAAAAGGCATTCCACGGTCAAGACAAATAGAAGTGGGGAAAGAGGGCAGCCCTGACGTGTACCATTTGTTATGCTGAAAGAGGGGGAGAATGAGCCATTAACCATTATTTTTGCAGTAGGACTTCCATACATTGCCATTATAGCAGAGATAAATTGGTCAGGAATTCCAAATTTACACAGGGCTCTCTGCATGAAAGTCCAATCTATGCGATCAAACACTTTTTCTGCGTCCGTTCCCAAAAGGACCAATGGAACAGAGTGTGACCGTGCGTATCTAATAATATGAAGAAGGCGTGTGGTACTCATTCTACCCTCCCTTCCAGCAACAAATCCTACCTGTTCAGCGTTTATAATATCCGGAAGGATATCTTTCAATCGCAAAGCAAATAGCTTTGCGAGTATTTTTAGGTCAACATTCAAAAGCGAAATAGGCCTATAACTGGCACATAATGATGCATCTTTGCCTTCTTTAGGGATAATGGTGGTATAAGCCATCAGCATTTGAGTTGGAAGTTTCTCACCTAGTAGTACCTTATTGCAAAGTTCTAGGTATCTGGGGACGAGTATGGACTTGAAAGTACGATAATAAATCATAGGCAGGCCATCTGGGCCTGGGCTTTTATGCAAGGGTGTTGATTTAAGTACCGTTTCTAATTCTTGTAAGGTAAACGGTCGGAGTAGAGACGTGGCTTGTAGATCTGTAAGGAAAGGAAGGTGTAGGGAAGACAGCCATAAGTCAATTTCCTGCGTTGTGGTGTTATCAGTAGGAAAAGTGTTAGGCTGTCTGAGGTTATATAGTGTATGGTAAAATTCCCTGAAACGGGAGGCGATTTCATCAGTAGTTCTAAGAGAAGTCGAAGTCAGGGATTTTATGGAATGTATATACCTGTTGGATTTCCTTTTCTTAATCTGTGAGAGCATAAATTTAGATGCTTTATCCCCATGAGCGTAATATTTAAATTTCGCTGAGAGGTACATTTTAGCAGTTCTAGCATTTAACAGATTTTTAAGGTCTGATCTAAGGCAGTTTAGTTGATCCAAAACAGTGACAGACAGGTGTTTTTTGTGTAAGGCCTCCAATTTTTGGATCTGAGTATACTTTTCGGTGACCAGACGTTCCTTCTTTTTTTTTAAAATAGGTTCCATTTGAAATAAGGTGACCTCTAATCACAGCTTTGTGTGCTTCCCAGACCGAGCCAGGAGACACCTCTAGGGAAGAGTTGATTCTAAAATATTCTTCCAATATATTTGACTATTTTTGTACTTGATGTTGGTCATCTAGCAATGTCTCATTTAGTCTCCAATTACACTTAGGAAGGTGGAACCTTTTAGGAAGAAACTCCAAAAAGATTGGGGTGTGATCAGACAAAATAATAGTGCCAATGGAGGCACTCTGGCAGGCAGAAAGTAGTTGCATAGGGACAAACAAATAATCTAGGCGTTGATAGGATTGATGGGCGGTAGAATAGAATGTATAATCCTTATCAGAGGGGTACAGGGTTCTCCAAAGGTCTACTAGGCCTAGGGATTGCAACACTGACTTAACCTTATGGATAGTCTTACGGGAGATTGCAGAATTTCCAGTACAAGAATCTATGGAGGGTTCTAGAGTCAAATTCAGATCTCCACCTAAAATCACTGTGCCCTCAGCAAAACTCTGTAAGAGTGAAAGTGTGCTGCAAATCCACATCGACTGGGATACATTAGGTGCATATACACTCACCGGCCACTTTATTAGGTACACCATGCTAGTAACGGGTTGGACCCCCTTTTGCCTTCAATTCTTCATGGCATAGATTCAACAAGGTGCTGGAAGCATTCCTCAGAGATTTTGGTCCATATTGACATGATGGCATCACACAGTTGCCGCAGATTTGTCGGCTGCACATCCATGATGCGAATCTCCCGTTCCACCACATCCCAAAGATGCTCCATTGGATTGAGATCTGGTGACTGTGGAGGCCATTTGAGTACAGTGAACTCATTGTCATGTTCAAGAAACCAGTCTGAGATGATTCCAGCTTTATGACATGGCGCATTATCCTGCTGAAAGTAGCCATCAGATGTTGGGTACATTGTGGTCATAAAGGGATGGACATGGTCAGCAACAATACTCAGGTAGGCTGTGGCGTTGCAACGATGCTCAATTGGTACCAAGGGGCCCAAAGAGTGCCAAGAAAATATTCCCCACACCATGACACCACCACCACCAGCTTGAACCGTTGATACAAGGCAGGATGGATCCATGCTTTCATGTTGTTGACGCCAAATTCTGACCCTACCATCCGAATGTCGCAGCAGAAATCGAGACTCATCAGACCAGGCAACGTTTTTCCAATCTTCTACTGTCCAATTTCGATGAGCTTGTGCAAACTGTAGCCTCAGTTTCCTGTTCTTAGCTGAAAGGAGTGGCACCCGGTGTGGTCTTCTGCTGCTGTAGCCCATCTGCCTCAAAGTTCGACGTACTGTGCGTTCAGAGATGCTCTTCTGCCTACCTTGGTTGTAACGGGTGGCAATTTGAGTCACTGTTGCCTTTCTATCAGCTCGAACCAGTCTGCCCATTCTCCTCTGACCTCTGGCATCAACAAGGCATTTCCGCCCACAGAACTGCCGCTCACTGGATGTTTTTTCTTTTTCGGACCATTCTCTGTAAACCCTAGAGATGGTTGTGCGTGAAAATCCCAGTAGATCAGCAGTTTCTGAAATACTCAGACCAGCCCTTCTGGCACCAACAACCATGCCACGTTCAAAGGCACTCAAATCACCTTTCTTCCCCATACTGATGCTCGGTTTGAACTGCAGGAGATTGTCTTGACCATGTCTACATGCCTAAATGCACTGAATTGCCGCCATGTGATTGGCTGATTAGAAATTAAGTGTTAACGAGCAGTTGGACAGGTGTACCTAATAAAGTGGCCGGTGAGTGTATGTTACCATATGTAAACATCTGTGCTCCCAACACACCTTTGATAAAGAGCTATCTACCTTCCGGGTCAGTGAGGGTTGAACACACCTCCAGAGGGAAGTTTTTATGTAAAGCTATGGAAACTCCCCGGGAAGCGGAGGAGGGTGTGGTGCTATGAAACCATTGGTTATAAAAAAGGTGGTTTAGGTGGGGAACATGGTTCGTCCTAAAATGAGTTTCTTGTAGAAGTGCTATGCTCACCTTATTTTTCGTAGGTGTTGGCATATTTGACTTCTTTTCGGCGGAGCGTTCAAACCTCTTACATTAAAGGAACAAATTTTAACCGCAGCCATGGGAGACCAGACCAGCACAGGAGGAGCCGCCAAGTATCTCTGCAGGACCAGGGGGAAAAAAGGGAAAAGCGAAACACAAAAAAACATAAAACCATTGAACAATGCAATAGTAACTATTAGTGAGGTCCCAAAAAAGGGAAATCTGTAATCTAGTGTGTTCATCATAGGATGAAAAGGTACTGTGAGGGGGGGAGATTGTACCAATTCAGGGCGATCAAGTAGGAAGCGAGCATACAGAATCCAAATGGGCTTTCGAATTATGGTAAGGGGGGGGGGCCGCATATAGTGTATCATAAGTATCAAAGCTTAGGACTGAAAATCTGATATAGCTGTTTAAAAGAATAAACATAATCAAAGCCCAAAAGAATCAAATATGAGCTTCAGCATATCTATACATAGGCAATAAAAGATTAATGATATTTTAGCTAGAAAATAACATAAAAGATAGAAAGAGATGGAAATCTGAAACTAAAAGATAGGTAACTGAAGAGGTCAAGCTGCATATATGCATACATCAGTCTGTCAACTTTCCAAGGTTCGAAGATCATATGGGCACAAAATTTAGTCTTCAGTATCGCAGGAAGGAAACAACTTAAAAGATAGGTAGAGAAGGAGGAGGTAAACTTAAAGATAGTACATGGAGAAGAGATAAAAAGTCCTTATCACTCAGGTTCAATTTGCAGTCTTCTTGGGGTCATTTTGTCCAGTTTCCTCTTCTGGCGCTGATTCTTAGGTGTCCAGGGTTGGAGAGCAGGTACCGGTGGAAGGTCTGTAAGATTCCGCACTAAATTCCAATCCGGAATGTCCAAGGCCTCTACGTCTAAGGCATCATAAATTTGTAACAAATCGGCCGGGGACCTTATCACCATTTTTGAGTCCTGATGTATTTATCAAGAGGCCAAAAGGATGGAGCCAACGGTACGTAATGTTCCTGTGCCTCAACACCTCTAAAAGAGGCTTTAATGCTCTCCTTTTTTTGCAGGGTGATAGGTGACAAGTCTTGGAATAAAGATATATTATGATCCAGAAAGGTAATAGACTGCTTTTCTCTAGCAGCTTTGAGTAGTTTTTCTTTAGTCTGGAAACTAACCAGTCTACAAATGATGTCCCTGGGGGGTTCCTGTGGCTTCGGTGGCAGGCGTAATGCCCTATGGGCCCTGTCCATAGTAAGGTCTTCAGGCGCCTCTGGGCCTAAAAGCTTGGTGAACAACTCCTGTACTGATGCCATAATGGCATCTGGGGAAATAGTTTCAGGGAGTCCCTTAATACGGAGGTTGTTGCATCTTCCCCGATTATCTTGGTCCTCTATGAGGTTGTAAAGGAGATTAATATGAGCCTGAGCATGATCAAAGCTGTGTTTGACAGCATTATTAAATTGTATGGTCGCTTCATGGCCCGCTTCTAGTGCTTCTACCCGGTCACCAACCTGCTTAATGTCCTTTTTAATCTCCTGCAAATCATGCTTCAGCGGGGCCAGCGTTTCACCCAAAATGTCTCTGATAAAACTTCTGGAGACAGGGAGATGTTACTGAGCGTGGCGGGAGTCTGCATCGCTTTCTCGGTCTCCATCAGAGTCTGCGGAGTACTCCGTGTGATCTATGCGCGGCGTGAGTTCAACGTCCGGCGCCATCTTGGTTCCTGACTTCATGGCTGAGATAGCTTTTTTTATGAATTTATCCATCTCTCCGTGATGTGAGACAGATCGCTGGGGACCTGGAGTGTCCCTGGACTTGTCCTTCGTCGATTTCCCCATTTTGGAAGCTGTGAGATAGCATGTTCTTGACATATTATACAGTATTTTAGCACAATAATGCTGCTATAGTCAAATAAGTTTTTCATGCACATTGAATATATTTTATTAAAAGATACCACTAAAGTTTTCCTAATAGTTTTGAAAAACATTTGTGAGAGACTGCTGAAGCCTGTGTTTCAGGTGCTGGTTGGTGTGGCATGGTGCTATTAGACAGTTTTAATAACAAGAGGGCAGCAATAGTGCCTGGTTGGAATAGACTGATGAATGGTTTTCTGAACTAGAAATACAATTACCAGTATACCGCCATCTTATTACATTTATTACATTCTGTAAGAGGGGCTCCAAATGAAATCTCAGTCCTAGATAGGCGGCAGAATATTGTTGCCATCCATGTGATTGGCGGGGCCCACAATCTAATAGTGGTCAAGATTGATGAATTTAAAACTGACAGTATAGAAAAGTGAACAATAAAAAACCAATTATTATACTAATGACAATTATTATAACATAATTATATATATATATATATATATATATATATATATATAGATATATATATAGATATATATATAGATAGATATATAGATATATAGATATATAGATATATATATATATATATATACTGTATATATGTAGAAGTACTATTGAAATATTGAATTTACTTACTTTTTTCCTACTGATTTGTTGTGTAGATCCATTGTACAAGTATGGACATCCATTATGGCTATAACAGGATTCAAGTGGGTTATGCACAGTAACAAATTAAGTAAGGTGTGTCCATTATAAAGCACCAGCATTTTTCGTAGAACTGCTTATCAGTAAGCAGCGCACTCCCAAATATAATTATAGCTTTATAGGGTGCATAGTTAACAGTCATACCTGACTCTTAGTGGTGGGGGGGCACAAATTACCCTGATTCCCCCATCACATAAAGTTAAGAGTATTAAGAAATGGCACATGCTTGTTGGGAGGCTTGTTGCAGATTCTGCATTAGGTCCTTGACCTCCAAGTTAAATTTCTGCTTATATTTGTTGCTGGTCTCATGCATGTTGATGTCCATATACATCTCATACATGTACTTTATGTATCATTGTTTCTCATCATATCTAACTGGTAAAATAAAAAGACCTTCAATTTCTTCATCTACTGAATGAGGATATCAGTGGTTAGAGATGAGCGAATCTATTCGCCGCTTCGTAGATTCGATGCGAATCTTGGAAATTTTCCACTGCGAAGCGAATCCGGATTTTTTGGGATTCGCTCCGTTAGATTCGAAAATGTTCTTAAAGCTTTATACGCATTCTCTATGTACTTGTCCGATAAATTGTACGCTAATGCTACGTATAAGTTACTCTATATGCTGATGCGTACAAATTCAGTTAATTAGCGAACTTTTACTGTTAGTTCGTTATTCGTGCGGCAAAAAGCCCAGGAAGAAAGCGGTCACCTGACCTAGTGGGAAGGGCTTGCTCTGATTGGCTCATAGGCTCGGTAAGCCAGTGACGCATCAGTTGTGCTCGACTGCTGAGACGAGCAGAAGCACTGTCTGTGAAGTTCCTAAAGACAGAGAACTCTTGTGTTAAAATTGGGGTGTAATTGTTCTGGGAATCCATATTACACATATCAGGGATACTGCAGGGCAAGTGCAGGGACAGGGAGAGAGACAGGAAGAGAGACAAAGACCAGCTGCAGGGCCACAGTCAAGTGAAAGTGTCTGGCATGGAAATGCAAAAGGGTTCCAGCCAGACCTCGAGCTCCAAAAATAAGGAGAAGGTGGCACAGGGCAGCAGTGCCAAAGGACCTATAGCTGGAGCTTCTACTTGTAGAATTCACAATAGTTGGCCACTGTTCCACCAGGCTAACCCACCAAGGTGCAAAATTGGCACACTCATCTCAATCACAGCCGGATGATCTGCTGTCATCTGCTGATACAGTATCATGTAGCCAGGGGTCAGACACTCAGAGCGTTCCTCCTGCTCCACCATTCCGCTCCAGCAAAGCCTAGCGTTGTGCGTGCCTGTGTATTACGCAATCGCTAGAGAGTAGTTCGCTGAGGATTCGTACGGAATTTGTACGCTTATGCATACGTGTTCACATAAGTAAGGTACCTTTAACAACTGTACGTTCATTATTAGTGTGCGAATGTTGGCTAAACACCAAATAATAACGTATGATTTGTATGCAGCTTTGCTGAATATATTCATATGAGGTACGAATCTTTTGAAAAGTTCGACGAACATTCGGCAAAGTGAATTTTGGATGATTCACTCATCTCTATCAGTGGTTAAAACTGGACCTTATATAATTCAACATAGTATCATACAGTAGGTCCTACTAGTAGTGCATGGTGAGGTAGAGTTTCTATTATTGTAAATGAGACACAATTGACATGTTCTGTGAGTGATAAAAAACATTTCTTTCATAGCTGTATTAGTTAAGCTGACTGTTTTAGCCTTGATGTGTGTGCTTAGTTTTCACTCGTTGATATTATGCCAAACCATGTCGTAAACCTTGCCCAGTGTCTGTATGAACCATGTTTTGCCAGCCTAAGTGAAATCATATCATAATGAATAGATGTTACTTCTAATTATAAACAAGTAGTTTGATTTGCGTGATATTGTGATAATGACTGTTTGTTGTGTTGTTTTCCTCCATTTTTCTGAGCAGCAGATGTTCCTATGTTTCTGCAATTGAAAATTTAGTGAGAAAAACAGAAATGAGAAATTATGAAATTCTAACACTTTACTTATTTACTCTACTGAGTTCAACCGAGGTAGTGGAATCTTTTCTGTGATCACATTGTTCCAGAATGAATAAACATGACAACTTAATGAGTTTAAGAGTATGTATGAACAGCTTATAATAAGGGAATATATTTCTTGTTTATTCTTATTTATCTAAGTAGCGTTGTAAGGAATGCCTTTCTAATATTCCTGTTTGGTTCACATAGTAGAAACCATTATAAAAAATGAAGGTTCAGGGTATGTATATATTTATTTATTTATTTATTTATTTATTTTTTAACAAAACAATACAGTAATAACCTGTCAAATAAAATTGTTACAAAAACATAGTCAAAGCATGAGCACAAATTGTAAAAAAAAAGTCCAGTTAGGGAGAAACCAGGAAACATAAAGTCAATAAGGGGGTGAGCCCTTCATCCACTAATCAATCAGGCAACAAAACAGAACTCATACCACCACAATAGAGAGTTGTCTATAAGTGAATCTCCTGAAGCTCTTCCAGGGTTGTCAAATTAACAAGAACAAAAATCTGGTGAGGGATTTCCAATTGGAAATCTACTCAATCCTATTCAGTTGATCAACTTTTCAGATCTAATGATGAAGTGAAGGTACCTCTGGAAAAAAACATAATTGGGGAAAATGCAGATAGGAGAGAACTGTTCAAATGGATGCCCTCCCCATCTTCTCAGGGAAGTAAGGCAATTTTTGAATTCTTAGTAAAATAATGACATAGTAACAGGTTATAAGGCCGAAAAAAGACATCTGTCCATCCAGTTCGGCCTGATATCCTGTGAGGTAGAAGCCAATTCTCCCCACTTTAGAGGAAAAAATTCCTTCCCGACTCCAATCAGGCAATCAGAATAACTCCCTGGATTAACGACCCATCTCTAGTAACTATAGCCTGTAATATTATTACCCTCCAGAAATACATCCAGGCCCCTCTTGAACTATTTTAGTAAATTTACCATGACCACCTCCTCAGGCAGAGAGTTCCATAGTCTCACTGCTCTTACAGTAAAGAATCCTCTTTGTGTACAAACCTTTTTTCCTCCAGATGCAGAGGATGTCGCCTCGTCACAGTCACAGTCCTGGGGATAAATAGATCATGGGAGAGATCTATGTACTGACCCCTGATGTATTTATACATAGTTATTAGATCTCCCCTCAGTTGTCTTTTTTCTAAAGTAAATAACCCTAATTTTGATAATCTTTCTGGGTACTGTAGTCCACCCATTCCAGTTATTACTTTAGTTGCCCTCCTTTGAACCCTCTCCAGCTCTGCTATGTCTGTCTTGTTCACAGGAGCCCAGAACTGTACACAGTACTCAATTTGTATGGAAGAAAGTGTTGCAAACTGAGTTACATTTATAAAAAATCTCTTTTCACAAGGAGTTTACTTTTTTTTTTACAAGTCCACAATATATGGCAAACAGTGTATTTTTCCTCTAAGCATCATCAACACACATTAGTGTAATCATATCAGGGGTTTTATACCACTTTGTAAGTTTCTTATATCCATATACCGTATCTATTTTTCTTAACGTGACTATATCTTAAAATATTATGTGAAAAACTATGACAAAATCTATCTTTCTCTTTCTCTGGTATAAAGTTTTCCCTAGGCTCCTTTCATACAACCTAATGTATGTGGTTGTTTTAGGTTTGCAAGGGCTCGAAATCCTGTAATGGCCTTCTCTGGATGTTTGGCGTACTGTAAGTCCAAAAAATGTCAAACCAATTACGATGGCGGTTTTTGTCTGCATGTTTATAGAGACTCAGGATAGATGATATATAATGTTAAGCAAATCAAAGTACAGTCCCCGAAGTGGACTTTGATCCGAATTTCAAGGAAAATTTGGTTCGTCGCAAAGCTGAATTTCGTTTTGCTTCATGGTAATGAATCATTTTTCCCTTAAATGGTGTAAAAAAATACTTATTTCATCCATGTGAGGAAGACACAGCGGCCATCTTTATTGAGGGTTCCGTGCAAATCTAGTGCACAGTGACATATGACATCACCACGCCAGCCAGCATGATGACGTCATCACGCACCACACAAGATTTTGCGTGGGATATTCAATCAACAGGGACGTGATGGCCTCTTTGATCTCAAACGGATGAGGCGAGCATTTTTTTAACCCATGAAAGGCCTCCATTTTTAAATCAGATTCCACTATCATCGATGAACGTGGCATCTGAGGAGTTCAAAGACAAAGCACTGCGCATTTGCATTGCTTCTCATTGTGCCCTCTACCTACAAAGAAAAGCACTTTATGTTGAAGTAATTCATCACAAAGTGAATTTCTTTGTGAAATTCGGCAAAGCAGCCAAATCTAAGTTTTCTTAACTTTGCTTATGTCTAATGATCTACTGGGAGTTTCCAGTAGATTCCAGAAATTTTAGCAGACTCTTCTGGAGAAAGAATACAATACCATTCATTAATGAGAAGTTAGCTAAACAATTTGGAATGTGTAATATCAGAGGGAACACTCTCTAGGAGAGCTTAAGTGGCTGTCTCAATACTATCTCTCTTTTAGAGTATGAATGGAGAAAGGAACTCCGAGGCTGTAGCTTTAAACTAGTTTTGAAAAGTGGCTGTAGTCAGCAGAATAACTAATTGTCTATTTGCCTTGAAACATAATACATACAATGTACATATGAGACTAAGTCATTCTCTATGGCAAGCCAGGTCTTATTTGTAGGAACGGAATAGTAGTCTATTAATTGAGACAGATGAACTGCTGACATAAAAAAAGTTCTGGATCTGAAAGAATAATACCAACTAAGGCTACTTTCACACTAGCGGCA
The DNA here is from genome assembly GCA_900303285.1 of Rhinella marina. NCBI lineage: Eukaryota > Metazoa > Chordata > Amphibia > Anura > Bufonidae > Rhinella > Rhinella marina. The sequence continues at coordinate 38,297 of ONZH01027372.1, read as the reverse complement.
GCACGGATCCGGCACCTAAAGGGTGCCGACGGATCCGTACTGCCGCTGATACATGTGTGGAGCCGGAGCACGGTCCGGCCCCACACACGTTGACACACACATTGGGACAAGACACAGACAAACATACATACATACACACACATACATACATACATACTTACATACTCCAGCCAGGGACGCCGGCAGAACGTCTTCACACGCCTCCTGCGCGCAGTGATGACGATTCCCAGCAGAGGGCGCTGTGGGGAAACGTCATAGCTGCACGCAGGAGGCGTGTGAAGACATGCTGCCGGCGTCCCTGGCTGGAGTATGTGAGTATGTATGTGTTTGTGTGTATGTATGTATGTCTGTCTGTATGTATGTATGTATCTCTGTAACCGGATCCGGAATGACCCCCCATTGCAAGTCAATGGAGGACAGATCCGGATTACTGGTGTGTCCACACCAAACGGATCCGTCCCCATTGACTTGCATTGGGGGTCATTCCGGATCCGTCTTGGTGCGGATGCCTGGACCGGAGAGCAAACCGCAGCATGCTGCGGTTTGTTCTCCGGTCTGAAGACGAAACGGAATGCTTTCAGGAGCATTCTGTTGTCTTCAGTTCAGTTTTGTCCCCATTGACAATGAATGGGGACAAAACTGAAGCGTTTTTTTCCGGTATTGAGCCCCTATGACGGAACTCAATACCGGAATTTAAAAACGCTAGTGTGAAAGTAGCCTAACAGTTTGAATCACTGGCTAATGTCTTCCTGACATCTAAAAATAGATTGAAGTTGAAGATCTAGCATTTGTGCAAATAAATCCAGTCTCATAATATCCATGTAAGTGGTCAATATGTGTTATCATCTAATACAACACCCAAATCAGCAGCTCTTGTTTAAGGAATTGCATAAACATCAATATCATGATAACACAGAGTGGGAAAAGGAGGCAACCTTGTCCTTACCCACCATATATATTATAAGGAGACATTGACTACAATAGAGACAAGGAATACACATACTACACTACAGTAGATTAATTAAAGGGTTAAGGATGAAAATCCTGGCCAGACCACTCTAGTGTTTATTTCAGGTACCCTAACAGCTCATTACATTGATTTGGTCACAGAAGTGTCCCAGGAGTCATTTTCAACAGGAAAATGCCAGGCTATATGTTGCTCGAGGTAATGTAATCAGCATGAGTGACCTAACCGTACTACCAGGGCCTGCAGCATATCCCGATGAGCACATCTGAGATGTTATTGGTTGGAGTTGCCAGCAGCAGATCTTAATGATTTGCATGACCAAGTGCATTCAGCTTAGAAGACCATTCCTCAGACAACCATTAATAACCTCACTTATGGCATGCTAAATTGTGTAAGTGTGTGTATTTCTGTGTTAGGTGCCCATACTCATTACTGAATATCCCAATATAAATGCAATTTCAATGCTAAGGAGTATATAATAAATAATTGTATAGTTGCCTTGGCTAGAGCTCTTTCCTTTAGTGGTATTGCAGACAGAAAGTTCCAGTTTTGAGACAGTAGATAACCCAGAGTTTTCCTCCTTCTTGTATCACGAAAAGGAAGAGTCAAAGATTTGGGTTGTTCATCTTTGGGATCCTTTCTGACAAACACCCCACATCGCCGTACCTGCAGAGGAAAGCATACTTATCTGCTCACTGCCCTGGAACCTCGCTCCTTTGGTCCCCCATAACCACTCTTTAGTTTTTGCATGTTAACTAGAGATGAGCGAGCACTAAAATGCTCGGGTGCTGGTTATTCGAGTCAAAATTTTCCCGATGCTCGGGTGCTCATTTCGAATAACGAACCCCATTGAAGTCAATGGGAGACTCGAGCATTTTTTGCAGGGGGTGACACCACTGCCCATGCTGGCACTGCTGTCCTATCCCCCGCCCCACGACGCAGGCATAAGCCTGACATATCGTGGTGACAGCTTGGTGACCAAGTTAGATTGAGGTAGCATGTGAACCACCCAAAAATTTTCCCTGACACAGCATGGCGGTGAACCCAGAGTGACCAAGTGAGACTGAGGTATCAGGTGAAGCACTTAAAATTTTACCCTGAAACAGAATGGCGGTGAACGTCAGACGCCGCCTGCATGAGATTAGGGATAGAGCTGCTGTCTGTCAGGAAGAGTGTTAGGGCCTCAATTTAGATTTTGGTTAGGCAGGAATCACCCACAAAGAACCCAACAGCCCTTCTAAGGGCTACAAGCACCTTTTTTTTTTTGGTCTCCTCCTGGCTGCTGGCTGGGACTTGTAGTGCAGCTACCGCCATCTTGGCTGCACACTGTTAGGGCGTGAAATTAGAATGTGGTTAGGCAGGAATCATCCACAAAGAACCCAACGGTCCTTCTAAGGGCTACAACAACCTTTTTTTTTTGCCTCCTCTCGGCTGCTGGCTGGGACTTGTAGTGCAGCTACCGCCATCATGGCTGCACGCTGTGCACAGCGACTGGTGACAGAAGGGACAGCACGTGGTCCACACAGACACAAAAGAAATTGCCTCAGTACTCAGTCCAGTGAACAATTATGTCGTGTGCTGTACAGTAGCGTCAGTCTAGGGTATACGTTTTTTCTCTCAGTTATATATCCTACAGTGCAGTACATAATTCTGTCATGTGCTGCACACTAGCTGGAGTCTAGAAAATATACATTTTTTTCTCTCATTCATATATCCTACAGTGCAGTGAAACATTGTGTGGTGTGCGTTACACTAGCGGCAGTCTAGAGAATACGTTTTTTCTCTCAGATACATTTAATACAGTCCAGTGAAAAATTCTGTGGTGTGTGGTACACTATCCGCAGTCTAGAGAATACGTTTTTGGCCTCAGATATTAACAACATATCGACAGTTTAGTGATTACACAAAATGTTGAACCCAAGGGCTAAGGGTCGAGGACGTGGGCATCCAAGTGATATAGGGGGAAGAGGCCATGGTCCTGGGCAGGGTGACACAGTACCTACTGATGAGGAAACAGTGGAACGCCGCAGAGTTTCGCTCCCTAGCTTCATCTCGCAACTTACAAGGTCATGTGGTACACCACTATTGAAACCACAACAGTGTGAACAGGTGATGACGTGGATAGCGGATAATGTGTCCAGTAATTTATCCACCACCCAGTCTTCCACACAGTCCACCCACTTTAGTCAAGGTAGTAGACCTCTGGCTCCTCCAGCTCAACCTCCTTCCCCCCAGCCTGCCCACCCATGGAAAATATGGATTCAGATCAGGCATACTCACAGGAAGTCTTTTCAGGACCCTACCCAGAGACACAAACCACTGCTCAACAGCAACCTGAGCAGTTGCTCTGTCCCGATGCCCAAAATTTAGAACTTTCGCAGTCTGTGGGTGATGAGAGTGTGGACTTAGTGCAAGAAGTGCGTCAAGAGGTGTCGGATGATGATGAGACACGGTTGTCAGACATTGACGTTGTTGTCAGGGCAGTAAGTCCCAGGGGAGAGCAGAGTGAGGAATCGGAGAAAGAGAAGGTGGATGATGAGGTGACTGACCCGAGCTGCGTTGGTAAGCCTAGTCAAGACAGTGCTTCTGAGGGGGTGGCAAGTGCAGCACCAGAACAGGTTGGAAGAGGCAGTGGGGTTGCCAGAGGGAGAAGCAGGGCCAGAGCAAGTAGATCAGCCGAACCACTACCAGCATGCGCAGGCACACGACTCAATGGAACCAAGGCCGTTCACCTCCTGCGGATCACACCACTGCTCCTTCCCCTGTGTCACATGCTGGCTTTGCGAGTCAACCCCCTGCCCAGGACCACGGCACGAGCGCCTCCCGCCCTACAACCACCCCTTCACCTCCACACCCTACACCAATGTGTCCCAGCACAGCGTTCAGCTGTCTTTGCATAAGACATTGGAGCGCAAGCGCAAATGCAAATACAATTCCACCCACACACTGCTGAGCCTGGAGATGCTGCGCTATAGACTGGTATAGATTGAGGCTTTCCGCAACCTGATGGCGGTGGCTGTCCCTCGTACTTGGTCCCCAGCCGCCACTATTTTTCCCGATGTGCCATCCCAGCCCTACACCAGCACGTGTTAGAGAACATCATCCGTGCCCTGACCAACGCGGTTACTGAGAAGGTCCACCTAACCACGGACACGTGGACAAGTGCTGGCGGGCAGGGACACTATATCTCCCTGATGGCACATTGGGTTAACTTCATAGAGGCTGGGACCTAGTCTGACCCTGGGGCCGTTCATGTACTGCCCACACCAAGGATTGCGGGGCCTACCTCAGTCACGGTTTCTCCAAATTATAATGCCTCTTCCTCCAACCCCTCCTCCTACTCCTCCTCCTCTCAAATACAATCTGTGAGCACGGCGCCTACAGTCGGTAGCTCTAGGCACAGCAGCACTGCCATGGGTAAGCGCCAACAGGCTAAAACTGCTGAGCTTAGGTGACAAGAGGCACACCGCCCAAGAGCTGTTACAGGGCATCACGGCGCAGACCGATCTTTGGCTGGCGCCACTGAAACTCAAATCAGGCATGGTTGTGTGTGACAACGGGCGTAACCTGGTGGCGGTTCTGCAACTCGGCAGAGTCACACATGTGCCATTACACACCAATACTATTTCCCAAAGTAACAACAACCCATATAAACACTGCATATAAAACCTGCCTGGCCCACGTGTTCAATCTTGTGGTTCAGCGGTTCCTCAAGACCTACCCCAATATATCTGATTTGCTCACCAAGGTGCAACGCATCTGTGTGCATTTCCGCAAGTCAACCACAGATGCTGCCACTCTCAGGGCAGTGCAACGGCGCTTACAACTGACAGCTCACCGACTGTTGTGCGACGTGCCCACACAATGGAATTACACATTACACATGTTAGCCAGGGTTTACCAGCAGCGCAGAGCGATTGTAGACTGCCGGATGACAACTTCCACGAGAACTGGTAGTCAGGTTAGTAATCTTCCTCAAGTCTACAATGAGAAGTGGACGTGGATGTCTGATATCTGTCAGGTGTTAAGCCACTTTGAGTAGTCAACACAGATGGTCAGCGGCGATTCCGCCATTATCAGCGTCACCATCCCGCTGCTTTGTCTGATGAAAAAAGTCAGAGGCTTTGCGCTTGTCACAGGAGATGGGGGAAGAAGATACGTTGCTTGATAGCCAGACCACCCTCAGGTCTGTTTCTCAGCGTGTATTGGAGGAGGATGAGGAGGAAGAGGAGGAAGAGAAGGAGACTGTTGGCGAGACTGAAGAGGGTACCTATGCTCGTTCCTTCTTATCTGTTGAGCGTGTATGGGCTGAAGAGGAGGAGTTGGAGGAGGAGGAAATGGAGAGTTAGCAAATTGAGGAAAGGGAATTCTTGCGTGTTGGGACTCTTGCGCACATGGCTGATTTCATGTTAGGCTGCCTTTCCCGTGACCCTCGCATTTTTGCCAACGCCGATTACTGGGTGTTCACCCTCCTGGACCCCCGGTACAAGCAGAACTTTTCCACTCTCATTCCTTAGAGGAGAGGAGTATGAGAGTGAATCAATATCAACAGGTCCTGGTGCACAAGCTGAAACTATCCTTCCCATCTAACACCGCTAGTGGCAGAGGACGTGGTTCTGTGGGCCAACTAGCGGGGGAGAGGAGGCGAGAGGGCAGCTTGTCAAGCACTGGCAGGGGAACACTCTCCAAGGCCTTTGCCAGTTTTATGTCACCCCAGCAAGACTATGTCACCCATCCCCCAGTAGGGGAGAGCTGTTCAGAAAGATGGTCAGGGAGTACCTAGCTGACCATACCAACATCCTGCGTGATCACTCTGCTTCAAAAAACTACTGGGTTGCAAAGCTGGACGCGACAACTGGCGCTGTACGCCTTGGAGGTGCTGGCCTGCCCTGCCGCTAGCGTGTTGTCAGAGCGGGTGTTCAGTGCAGCTGGTGGCATCGTCACTGATAAGCGTACACGCCTGTCAACTGACAGCGCTGACAGGCTGACGATTACTGAAATGAATAATGCCTGGATTTAACCGGAATGCAAATCTCCACCGGGGGAAAGCAGCTCAATATGAAGATTCTTTATGTATCCTCTCCTCTCCTCCTCCTCCTCCTCTTCGCACACAAACACTGAGCCAAAAGGCAATGTTTCTGAGGGCCAACTGATGCTCTTTACAAATAATGTTTACGGAGGGCCACCTACAGGCCCTCTCTCCAATAAATTTTTTAGGAGCGTCAACTACAGACACTCAAAAACAATTTTACAGGAGGGTCAACTACAGACACTCCAAAACAATTTTACAGGAGGGTCAACTACAGACACTCCAAAACAATTTTTTAGGAGGGTCAACTTCAGACACTCCAAAACAAATTTTTGGGAGGCTCACCTACAGCCATTTAACTGCAATCTCAGTCTGACCAAGGCATTGGTGGTGTCACCGCCATGCTGTATCAGTGTAAAATTTTATGTGCTTCACCTGCTACCTGAGTGTAACTTGGTCACTCTGGGTTCACCGCCATGCTGTATCAGTGTAAAATTGTATGTGCTTTACCTGCTACCTGATTGTAACTTGGTCACTCTGGGTTCACCGCAATGCTGTGTCAGTGTAAAATGTTATGTGCTTCACCTGCTACCTGAGTGTAACTTGGTTACTCTTGGTTCACCGCCATGCTGTATCAGTGTAAATTTTATGTGCTTCACCTGCTACCTGAGTGTAACTTGGTCACTCTGGGTTCAACGCCATGCTGTGTCAGTGTAAAATGTTATGTGCTTCACCTGCTACCTGAGTGTAACTTGGTCACTCTGGGTTCACCGCCATGCTGTGTCAGTGTAAAATTTTATGTGCTTCACCTGCTACCTCAACTAACTTGGTGACTTGTTGGTGTCAACACTAGAGTGCGGCTACTATACCGCACACGACAGAATTGTTCACTGCACTGAGAGAAAAAAAGGAATTTTTAGACTGCGGCTAATTTACCGCAAACCACTCCATTTTTCACTGGACTGTAGTACATATAACTGAGAAAATACGTATTTTATAGACTGACGCTGATGTACAGCACACTACAGAATTGTTTACTGGACTGTAGTCTATATAAATGAGAAAAAAACGTAGTCTTTAAATGGCGGCTATTTTACCGCAAACCACTACATTTTTCACTGGACTGTAGTACATATGACTGAGAAAAAACGTATTTTATAGACTGACGCTGCTGTACAGCACACTACAGAATTGTTCACTGGACTGTAGTATATATAAATGAAAAAAATCGTAGTCTTTAAATGGCGGCTATTTTACCGCAAACCACTACATTTTTCACTGGACTGTAGTACATATAACTGAGAAAAAGCGTATTTTATAGACTGACGCTGCTGTACAGCACACTACAGAATTCTTTACTGGACTGTTGTATAAATAAATGAGAAAAAAACGTAGTCTTTAAATGGCGGCTATTTTACCGCAAACCACTACATTTTTCACTGGACTATAATACATATAACTGAGAAAATACGTATTTTATAGACTGACGCTGCTGTACAGCACACTACAGAATTGTTCACTGGACTGTAGTATATATAAATGAGAAAAAAAGTAGTCTTTAAATGGCAGCTATTTTACCGCAAACCACTACATTTTTCACTGGACTGTAGTATATATAAATGAGAAAAAACGTAGTCTTTAAATGGCGGCTATTTTACCGCAAACCACTACATTTTTTACTGGACTGTAGTACATATAACTGAAAAAATGTATTTTATAGACTGACGCTACTGTACAGCACAGTACAGAATTGTTCACTGGACTGTTGTATATATAAATGAGAAAAAAATGTAGTCTTTAAATGGCGGCTATTTTACCGCAAACCACTACATTTGTCACTGGACTGTAGTACATATAACTGAGAAAAAGCGTATTTTATAGACTGACGCTGCTGTACAGCACACTACAAAATTCTTCACTGGACTGTTGTATATATAAATGAGAAAAAAAACCTAGTCTTTAACCCCTTAAGGCCGAATCTACTTTTACACTCAATGCCGAAACCACATTTTTTGAATCTGCCATGTGTCACTTTATCAATTCATAACTTTGGGATTCTTTCACCGATTCGACTGATTCCAAGATTGTTTTTTCGTGACACATTGTACTCCACGACAGTGGTAAATTTGAGTCAATATAAATCACCTTTATTTATAAAAAAATCCAAAATTTACAGAAAATTTGGAAAAATTTGTAATTTTCAAACTTTGAATTTCTCTGCTATTAAGGCAGATAGTGATCCCTCACAAAATAGTTATTACTTTACATGTCCCATATGTCTACTTTATGTTGCCATCATTTTGTAGATGTAATTTTATTTTTTGGGGATGTTAGAAGGCTTAGAATTTTAGGAGCAATTCTTTAAATTTTTTAGAAATTTTCCAAAACCATTTTTTTAAGCACCAGTTCAGTTCTGAAGTCACTTTGTGGGGCTTACATAATAGAAACCACCATAAATGACCCCATTTTAGAAACTACACCCCTCAAGGTTTTCAAAACTAATTTTACAAACTGTGTTAACCCTTTATGTATTCCACAAGAATTAAAGGAAAATGGAGATGACATTTCAAAATTTCACTTTTTTTGCAGATTTTCCATTTTAATCCATTTTTTCCTGTAACACATCAAGGGTTAATAGCAAAAAAAACCTCAAAAACTATTACCCTGATTCTGCGATTTACAGAAACACACCGCATGTGATTGTAAACTACTGTATGGGCGCATGGCCAAGCGCAGAAGGAAAGGTGCGCCAGATGGTTTTTGGAGGGCGAATTTTGCTGGACTGGTTTTGAGACACCATGTCCCATTTGAAGCCCCCCCGATGCACCCCTACAGTACAAACAACCAAAAAGTGCCCATATTTTGGAAACAAAGGGATAAGGTGACAGTGTTATTGATACTATTTTGGGGTACATATGATTTTTGATCACTTTATATTACACTTTTTGTTAGGCAAGGTAAACAAAAATGGCTGTTCTGGCTCAGTTTTTATTTTTATTTTTTTACTGTGTTTACCTGAGGGGTTAACTAATATGATATTTTTGTAGAGCAGGTTGTTACGAATGTGGCAATACCTAACATGTATAGTTTTTTTTAATTATTTAAGTTTTACACAATAATATCATTTTTGAAACAAAAAAAATCATGTTTTAGTGTCTCCATTGTGAGAGCTGTAGTTTTTTTATTTTTTGGGAAATTGTCTCAAGTAGGGGCTCATTTTTTGTGGGAAGAGGTGACGGTTAGATTGGTACTATTTTGAGGGGTATATGCCTTTTTGATCGCTTGGTATTACACTTTTTGTGATGTAAAGTGACAAAAAATGGCTTCTTTGACCCTGTTTTTATTTTATTTTTTTTTACTGTGTTCACCTGAGGGGTTAACTCATGTGATATTTTTGTAGAGCAGGTTGTTACGGATGTGGAGATACCTAACATGTATAGTTTTTTTTATTTATTTAAGTTTTATACAATAATTTCATTTTTGAAACAAAAAAAATCATGTTTTAGTGTCTCCATTGTGAGAGCTGTAGTTTTTTTTTATTTTTTGGGCAATTGTCTCAGGTAGGGGCTAATGTTTTGCAGGAAGAGGTGACGGTTAGATTGGTACTATTTTGAGGGGCATATGCCTTTTTGATCGCTTGCTATTACACTTTTTGTGATGTAAAGTGACAAAAATAGCTTTTTTGACCCTGTTTTTATTTTTATTTTTTTACGGTGTTCACCTGAGGGGTCGGGACATGTGATATTTTTGTAGAGCAGGTTGTTACGAACGTGGCGATACCTAACATGCTTGGGGTATTTTTTATCTTTTTTTACTAATTTCAAATTTGAGTTTTGGGGGGAAAATGGGATTTTTTTTAAACTTTTTTTACACTTTTTTTAAAAAATTTTTACTGCACCGATGTCAACAGTTTCAAGCAGAGTATCAGCTGTATGCTGATACTCTGCTTGAAAACCGCTCGCCATCCTGAAAAATCATTGCGGGCGGCACTCCCGCCTCAACCTCCCGCACATCGCCCGCACATTACCCCCCCCCCAATCGGCCATCAGAGAAAACAGTGGGGTGGGGGGAAATATATATATATATATAAAATATATTGTTAAATTTATTTATTTTTTTATTTTACACTTTATTTCAGTTACGATTGCTGTGATTGGCTAGTCTGAACAGACTAGCCAATCACAGCGATTGCTAGCCCGGGACCGCCCCGGGCTGGTTAGCTGAGACCCCTGGCTGTAAGTAACAGCCGGGGTCTCAGCACTGTCACCATGTCATCAGACATGGTGACAGTTTAATGCCATGACGGCTTATCCCGTCATGGGGCGGCAAGCGGCTCCTGCCCATGACGGGATAAGCCATCATTGGGCGTTAAGGGGTTAAATGGCGGCTATTTTACCGCAAACCACTACATTTTTCACTGGACTATAATACATATAACTGAGAAAATACGTATTTTATAGACTGACGCTGCTGTACAGCACACTACAGAATTGTTCACTGGACTGTAGTGTATATAAATGAGAGAAAAACGTATTCCCTATACTGACGATACTGTACAGTACACTACATAATTGTTCACTGGAATGTAGTGTATAGAAATGAGAGAAAAACGTATTCCCTAGACTGACGCTACTGTACCGTACACTACATAATTGTTCACTGGACTGTAGTGTATAGAAATGAGAGAAAAACGTATTCCCTAGACTGACGCTATTGTACAGTACACTACATAATTGTTCACTGGACAGTAGTGTATAGAAATGAGAAAAAAACGTATTCCCTAGACTGACTCTACTAGACAGTACACCACATAATTGTTCACTGGACTGTAGTGTATAGAAATGAGAGAAAAACGTATTCCCTAGACTGACGCTACTGTACAGTACACTACATAATTGTTCAATGGACTGTAGTGTATAGAAATGAGAGAAAAACGTATTCCCTAGACTGACGCTACTGTACAGTACACTACATAATTGTTCACTCGACTGTAGTGTATAGAAATGAGAGAAAAACATATTCCCTAGACTGACTCTACTGTACAGTACACTACATAATTGTTCACTGGACTGTAGTGTATAGAAATGAGAGAAAAACGTATTCCCTAGACTGACGCTACGGTACAGTACACTACATAATTGTTCACTGGACTGTAGTGTATAGAAATGAGAGAAAAACGTATTCCCTACACTGACGCTACTGTACAGTACACTACATAATTGTTCACTGGACTGTAGTGTATAGAAATGAGAGAAAAACATATTCCCTAGACTGCACTACAGATCTCAGCAAGCCAAGGTACAGCAGCAGCAAAAATGAGTACTTTGGGCAATTTATTTAGGGTCTGTGTGGACCACGTACTGTCCCTTCTGCCACCAGTCACTGTGTACAGTGTGCAGCCAAGATGGCGGTAGCTGAACTACAAGTCCCAGCCAGCAGCCAGGAGGAGACCAAAAAAAGGTGCTTGTAGCCCTTAGAAGGGCTGTTGGGTTCTTTGTGGGTGATTCCTGCCTAACCAACATCTATATTCAGGCCCTAACACTCTCTCTGACAGACAGCAGCTCTATCCCTAATCTCATGCAGACGGCGTATGACGCGAGCAGTGCGGGGCCAAATTCTTATATTCCCAGGTCATCTGATCTGGCCAGCCAATCCCTGCTATCGACTTGTAGGGGCTCTACGTGATGCTAGGAGGTACCAAAGAATCTCCTTCATGTTGATTGGCTGAAAAAAGGCGCCTAACATGCAGGTAGAGGAAGTTGCCATTTCCTCGAGGATCGCGATATGCTCGTCCGAGTAGCGAGCATATGCGAATACTCTAATGCTCGAACGAGCATCAAGCTCGGACGAGCATGTTCGCTCATCTCTAATGTTAAAATCTGGTTTTACAAGTCCCATATATATGTGACCCAGTGATGCATGTCTGGGGATGGTGTATCAGCTAAGTAGTGGTGGAATTTATAGTATACTAGCAGAAAGACCCGGCTTCACCTGCGTATATTTCATTTAATGTTTGTGTGTGTCGTTGCAGACAGAAAGTCAATGCAGCTGACAGAAGTTGATTTTTACCTTCATTTTTTCAATCCCCATTGGCTGTGGAGTGGGAGGGGGCGTGACCTGACCGGGTTGGGGGCGTGGTTTAGCGGGACCTTGGGGGAAGGGGGGGTGCTTTTAAGTCCTGAATTATAGGTCAATGCCATGGTAATTTATGAGGAAACATAGTGGGTAGCATTTAATGTTTGTGTGTGTCGTTGTAGAGAGAAAGTCATCCTCCCTCCCACCTCTGCAGCTGACAGAAGTTGATTTTGACATTTCATTTTTTAATCCTCGTTGGCTGGGGAGTAAGAGGGGGCGTCGCCTGACCGAGCCACGGGTGTGACTTAGCGAGACCTGGGGCGAGGGTTTTAAGTCCTTCTTTTGAGTGTGGCCTAAATTACAGGTCGATGCCATGGTAATTTATGAGGACACGCAATGGGTAGCAGTGGAAGAAAACATCTTTTAATACTACTGAACGGTCGTAGTCTAATATTAGTCTATTTCCTCTAATGTTTCTGTGTGTCGTTGCAGATAGAAATTTACCCTCCCACCCCTGCAGCTCACAGAAGTAAATTTTTACCTTCCTTTTTTCAATCCCCATTGGCTGCGGAGTGGGAGAGGGCGTGACCTGACCAAGTCAGGGGCGTGGCTTAGAGAGACCTGGGGCAGGGGTTTTAAGTCCTTCTTTAGGGGGCAGCTTGAATTACAGGTCGATGCCATGGTAATTTATGAGGACACGCAATGGGTAGAAGTAGAAGAAAACATCTTTTATTACTACTGAACGGTCTTAGTCTAAAATTAGTCTAAAATATAAGTTATATTTATGGTAACCGGAATACCCCTTTAACAGTGTCATCCACAGCACTCTGCCCCTTTAAATCAGCAAATAGAAATGGCTAAGCTCCTCAGCTGGCTGCTAATTACCTGGCTAGGTTGTTATGGAAACCTGTGTGCATCTGGAGAAAATGGCAGTTGGAATTTGAAGTGAAATGCTCCCAGACTAATATTGGCTAATGGAGATCGTATTTTGTGAATATTTCGGGAACGGTACGTCCTAAATAGCTGAGACCTGGTCTAAAACCTTCCCGGACACCTGATGTACCTGTGTGCCGAATTTGGTGAAAATCGGTCCAGTAGTTTGGTCGCGCATAGAGAACAGACAGACAGAAACTCATTTTTATAATATTAAGGCCCCATTCACACGACCGTATGTATTCCGTGATCCGTATAAAAACAGAACAGAAGACATACAGAAAGTCTTCCATAGTGTTCCGCAATTTTGCGGAACCATTGACTTTAATGGGGCTACGGACGTGATTTGGCAGCCAAGTATAGGACATGTTTTATTTTTTTTTTTTTTTTGCGGGGGAACTTCCGTGAGATACGGGATTTTTTTTCTCCTATGGAAAAATGAATGGGTCCGTATGGTTCTGCATCTTATCCGCATCGGATAAGATGCGGAAATGTACATACGGTCATTTGAATGGGGCCTAAGAGATAAAAACTCATAAAAAGGAGTAACTGTTATTGCAAAGGAAGAGGACTGAAAGAGTTTAGAAAAGATCCCTACTAGAGTCAAGTGAATCACTAAATTTGATATGGCTCATTTTTTTTTACCTATTTGATTTGGATCTGAAATTGATTTTACCCAGATCTAAAGTTCTCCAATTGGTCTGAAAATTTGTGTATGGCACTCTCAGGTCTCCTAGAATGTTTCCTCTATTGTCTCTCATTTCATTTCTTCTTTTATTTCTCTTGCTCTCTCCCCAAAATTCGCCCAAACTGAATCATCAAAAAATTGCATTTGGACGCAACTCAAATTTTTGCAAAAATCAGGTTGTTTAGAATTGATTTGCAGATCTAATCCCTGCATACTGAAATAATATATATGGTATGTGGTTGTAACATTTTTACAGCTTTATTGGAGGAATGTTGCCATATTTCATTTAAATAAAAGTATGTTTCTTCAGAAAAAAAATATTTAAGAGGAACATCCACATTTCATAGTGACTTTTCACTATGAAAAATTCAAGGCAAGTTGTGTGAAAATGAAAAGGTCCTTAAATCCTGACTGGTATAATAATTGAATAATCCTTGCTACAGAGAGCTTTCTGTATCCAGAGTAATTGTTCTATTTAATGACAGCTGACTACAAAAGAAAGACCCTGACCATGTCACATTCACTGCAGGCAAATGTAAGAGGTGATGATATAAATCCGGTCATCGCTATTGCATAGTGACTCATGCACAGCTCTTACAAACTTATAAAAAAGCTTTGGTTACGTATAAAGATATTTAAAAAGTATCTGTGCGTAAATATTATCTACTTAGCTTAACTTTGATTTAATGTTATTACACCTATACAGAAAGTGCCCAGGAGTGAATGTAATTCTCTTTATTGCTAATATACGGATAATATAGCCTTTACGCCTTTACACTGGGCTGTTATCTGGCAGATTATAGGGAACTAGCATTCATACAAATGGTCAGTCTCGATAATTGGCTCTTGTAATTGTGTCCACAATCACCCAATAAATAAGCAAGCTCTCGTTAATCGGGTGAAATAATCATTTATGCGGTACATTAAATCATCATTTCTGGGCAGCAGATCGTGCTCTGCAAACAGCGATCTGCTCCCCAGAAACAATGAATTTGTATGGGGACAAGCGACTGCAGTAGCCATCACCCATCCCATACAGTGGAGGTCATTACAGCATGTAAAATGCAGCTCTCACCTCCTCTGATGAGTAGGCAATTACCATGAAGGAATGATTCCTTCCTGTTAATTGCCTGCTCATTTGGCACTTGTAAATGAGCCATTAAACCAGGAGTTGGCAACCTATTTTCTATAATGTGCCAATTTAAGAAAAAAAGTCAAATCTGATTTTTTTTATGTGCCTCGCAATAAAGAAAAGTCATATAACACAAACTGTATATGACATAAACCAGATATTTACTACCTAAGTTTCCATCCCACCTCCTCATCATTCCTCCATCCCAGCAGCATCATATTCTGGCTCACCATCTACTTTACCACCCCAAATAGTCAGAAATCTTGCTCCCCATCATCCCCCTCATCCCTGCAGCAACATCCCCCCGTCCCTGCAGCAATCACATGCTGGTTTACCATGCCCTCCGCCCCCCATTTGTGAAAAGGCCTGCTCCCTCGTAATCCCCCACCCCTTCAGAAATCACATATAGGCTCACCATCAACTCCACTGCCCCAAAGTAGTCAGAAATCGTACTCCCCATCTATCCTTCTCCCAGCAAACACATGCAGGCTCACCGCCCCCCCCAAAAAAAAAATAGTTATATAGCTTGCCTCCCATACCTCCCTCCCACCACCAATTCGGCAATCACATACAGGCTCACCATCCTCTCCACTGCCCCAAAGTAGTAAGAAATCTTACCCCAACATCCATCCATCCCCCAAGCAATCCCATGCAGACTTACCCCTCCCCCAAAGTAGTCAGAAAGATTGAACCCCATCATTTCTGTCATATCTGCAGCAATCACATGCAGCTTCATAATCCACTCCACGGCCCCAAAGTAGTAAGAAAGCTTTTTTTTCCCCACATCCCCCCACTCCTGCAGAAATCATATACAGGCTTACCATCCACTCCACTGACCCAAAGGTGTCAGAAATCTTGCTCCTGAACATCTATCCATTCCCGCAGCAATCATATCCATGCTCACCCCTCATCCAAAATAGTCACAAAGCTTGCTTCACATTGTAGGATTTGCAATTTGATGGTTTATACAACATTAATATAATCATGCTTAATTTTAGCTAATTCAGCTGTTAATGTACCAGACAGAATTCATTTTTACACATAGTTCAGACGATTCTGTCTCCTTCATAATAAAATGTTGTCAGAGCTCTTAAATAAGAATGAGTGAAGCGAGATTCGGATCCTAGATCCGAAGTCCCTTCGCCCAAATCTTCGTTTAGTGCTGTACGGAGAACTGTCTCCATACAGCATTAAAATGTATGGGTTCTGGCGAGGCGAAGTGAGTTATCACTGCAGTGAGAGAGGTATAAGAGGAGGGGTAGTATTTGTAACATAGCAATGATAAGTTCCTGCTAGAGAATTAGGAAGAAAAGTTTTTAAGAGAATGTTATCACAAAAAGGAGGATCTAAAAATACTGTAAACTTTTTATTTTTCACTGGAAGTGTGCTTTAAGAACAGTTAGTACCTTAGGTAGAGTTCAAATCTCTGTTTCATTTTACTTTCTTCTGATCCATCAGAAGAACAGAAAAAAAATCCTTTAAAAAAAAAAAGATCCTGTTGGACATTTAGCTTCTGTTTGAGCCATTTCCATCTGAGATCCATTTTTTAGGTGGAAAAAAGTACTTAATACAGTAATTTGTTTTCTAAGAAAACATATCTCAGACGAAAATGGCTCAAATGGGTGTCAAATGTGCAAGAGGATGCGTTTTTTTTACAGGATCCTGTAAAAAAAAGGAATCCTGTGCATAAGGGCTCATGCACACGGCAGTTGATCTGCTGTTCCGTGTATTGGGGATAGCAATTTGCAGTGCCCAATGCACAGACAACATCCGTGTGGATTCTGCAGATGGATCCAGACCCATTCAAGTTGAGTGGGTCCGTGGTCCATCCACACCGCTAAAAAGGAGTGCTTCCATGGGATTCCATGCCTCCGTTCTACACTGGACCTTCCAGATTGCGGACCAATTCATGAATGGATCCGCATCCGTAAAGCGGGGTGCACATGGCCAGTGCCCACATATTACATACCCGCTGTTTGCGGGCCACAATATGAGCATGGCCGGACAACGGCCGTGTGCATGAGTCCTAATTCATACACAGGATTTGTTTGTTTTTTACAGGATTTTTTTTCTGTTCTTCTGATGGATCAGGAGAACGGAAAATGAAATGGAGATGTAAACTCTACCTTCCATGTCTAGGTCAGTCCTGACAGTCTTTCAGTCTAAGTAGACCACTGAGCTTCTTTGCATGTTCAGTAGATGAGGTTATTTATGCTGGGAAAAAAACACAGTTCAGTAGTTAAAGTGATATTCTACTATCCCCTATCCATCCCTTGTCTTCGACAATTTCTGGCAGTCTCACAGAGATGAATAGAGCTAAAGTGTGCAAGCTTGGTCTGCTGCTACATTCATTTTGGAGCCCCTGCTGGTTATAGGGTGCCCGTTTTTGTGATCACTGGGGCAGGACTCTCACCATTCTACTATGGATAGGTAATAACTTTAATTTACCAGAATACACTTTCATTAAAATGAATCGGATCAGCCACAATAGTGTAATGTAAACCTAAACCTAGAACTTTACTGTATACTGCATTATAATACTAGGTTGCAGTTTGGCTTTAAAAGGTCCAGACCGCTGTTTTTATATATTATACTCAAGTCTATTTCATTTTACCATCTAGCACACACTTGAAACTGAGATAATCCTTTCAATGTTGTATTTCTTCTCAGTGAAATAGATTTAAATAGAATTAAATGTAATAACATAGCAGGATGTCAGCTCATTAGAAATTCCAAGTCGCAAGTGACAAAGAATGAAAAACATCTGTAGACTTTACTTGAGTGACTTTAGCTCGCTGTAATACCTTCCTGGAATGGCTTTGCTCAATAGAATCTGACAACTAATCACATCTGCTGTTTTCTGTTTAAGATATCCTGATGATCAGTATTGATTAGCCATAATTATGATACATGAATTGTTGTGCATAACCATCCATATTACTAATGCAAACAAATACACTGCCTTCTAGACCATAGATTATTACAGATGCTTCCTCGAGTCTTCTTTCAGCGATCACTGCTTCAGCCTCAAGCTCATATAATCCTTCTTCATAAAATATTTGTCACATATTGGCATATTGGAATGCAGTGGCAACGGCAGAATTTTCAGCCTTTAAATGTGATATAGCGCTTCAAATATTTTGGAACTATAATACAAAGCAGCATTATTAAGGAAAGTAATTAAAGTCATTAGAGTAAAAAACGTCAGATTCATAGAGTTTTTGTGCAATTTGTTTCATATTATCTTCTTGTACAAAACTACAGCTATAGTTTTCACTACATTATAGTGAATACACATTCAATTTCAGTAAAATAGTTTTTTCTTAACCCCTTCCTGACATCGATTTTTCATTTGTTTTGTTTTTTAACTTCTTGAATTTTGGAGTGAAGTGACCTCGGATCTTGGATCCGAAGATCACTTCACTCATCCCTAGCCATAACTTTTATATTTTTCATGTTCACATAGTCATATCAAGGCATGTTTTTTTGCTGGACAAGTTCTTATTTCTAAAGGCACCATTTAATATTGCATATGATGTAGTGGAAAGTTGAAAAAAAATTGTGTCAATTGCAAAAAAAAAACACAATTCCACTATTGCTTTATGGGTTTAATTTTTACAGTATTTTCTATGCTGTAAAAATGACATGTGAACTACAATTACAGTAATACCACATTTTTATCTTTTTTATTGTATTTTAATTCTTAAAAAAAACAACTTTTTTATATTTATGTCTATGGAGGTCTGTGAGGGTTTTATGTTGTGTGTGGTGTGTGTAGGACTTTTGATGACTTTTTGGGGGGAATAAAGCAAAAAAAGTTGAATCAGCCATTTTGATTTTCTTCTAATATGTCATAAGCTGTATTGAATAAATACTTTTCAGTTTTAAATGTTTGGGCATTTATGTTTATTTTTATTTTTAAAATAGGGAAAGAGGGTTATTTGATGTTTGTATAATTTTGTTTTTGCAAAAAAATGTATTTGTTTTACTTTTTACATTTATTTTTAGTGCCCTTAGGTGACGTTTCTACCATCAGCTGCAATAATTTACAAATAAAACTTTGCTATGACAGGCCTCAGAGGCTTTTAGAGGGCCCCAGGATGCAATATCAACTGAATGGCTCCTGAGATCTTGTCACTTTTGGTCAACGGGTGACAGTGATCCGAGTAATTAACTGCTCAGATTATGTGGTCACTGATCATGGGCTCTGCCACAGGGTATCTGCTGTGTAAAACATGTAAGGTGGAGTTGAGTGAGTGCCATCTTTAAAGCTCTGGCATCCAAGTGAATAAACAAAATGAACTTGAAAATGAGATGTAACATCACTTGGGAATGTATGTACCCACACAGATGTCCATGAAACATGATAAATGAAGATGGTGAATGCAAGTAATGTTCCTCAATGCTTATTAGGCCAGCATATTACAAAATTATATTTCAGCCCTCACAGTGTATATTTTTTTAGTCCAGTTGTTATATCTGCTACATGCAACTCCTAGGAGCAACTTCTTTGGTTAGGTACTCTGTACTACTTTTTCTAGTGACTATAGTAGTATGTTTTGAGCTTGGCTATACTATATGGGTATTATGTGGATATAATACTTGCAAAGCTGAGAAAGTATAAAATAATACACTTTGAATATAAATGCTAACATTAAAGGGGTTTTCCGGGATTGTACTACTGATGACCTATCCTCAGGATAGGTCATCAGTATCTGATTGGTGGGGGTCTGACCCCCGACCCCCACCGATCAGCTGTTTGTGAAGTCACCGGTGCTTCTGTGAGCTCCTCGGCCTTCTCTTAGCTTTTTCTAGGCCAGTGATGTTAAGTTCATTGGTCATGTGGCCTAGGAGCGGCTTAGCCCCATTCAAGTGAATTGGGCTGAGCATGATACCAAAGCACAGCCTCTGTACAATGTATGGCGCTGTGCTTGGTGACTGGGGAGAAGGTAGTGGCACTCACGGGAGCGCCGGTGCCTTCTCAAACAGATGATCGGCGGGGGTCCCGGAGTCGGACCCCCACCCATCAGATACTGATGACCTATCTTGAGGATAGGTCATCAGTAGTACAATCCCGAAAACCCCTTTAACAGACAAACTATGGTAGCATTACTGTAGGAAAGAGGATCATCTTACCACCATGTAGACTGTCCAGTTGCGCTATGGAAGATATAATCCAATAACAATCTTCTAAGGTCGGGACACCAAGCCAGTCCTCACGCATGACTAAAATGCAAAGCCAATTAACAGAGGGAGTCTCCATCATTGAATAGTTTTAAAGAGGTTATCCAATGATTAATATAAAAAATGAAAATCAGACATCATCTTGACAATTGCTTTCTAACAACTCTAGAACCAGCCCATTCATTGCTCCATTTGCTGTGTTAGATTCAATTCAGACTGGGTCCTTAGGGTATGTGTTCTTTCTTGTGTATCCTTTCTGCTGCATCTCTCTCTCTCTGCCACTCTCACATCTTCTAACAGTAGATATGGTTGGTGGCAATTGAAGGTTGGAACTAGGCATGTCCGTTCACCTCAGCAAGGTGGATAGAGAGATGAGGAAAAGAAGAAACAGCTGGTGGTGCTATACAGATACATTTTATTGAAGAACTCAGTGGCTTGCAATTACAATATTATTCAGTTTGAAAAATGTTGAATTTTGTGGAGGGGCAATCCAACCTCTATTTTGAGATCATTTAAAAGCACATAAGTACATATCTATTTAAAGAAGATCCAAAGCCTAGGTAACTGTGGATCTTATGGGAGCGAACCCATTTGCTTTTATCTGGTTAGATTTTAACAATGTGATGCTAGAGACTCTTTCTGCTTATGATTTTTCAATGATATCTAGGAACAGAAAATTAAACAGAAGCATTACAGAAGCACCAGATATGCAACATAAGAGAAACAAATGTTGTCTGACAGACCTCATTGATTATAATGGGGTCAAAAAAATTTCTGTTAGGGAGCCTGGCACTTTACCAGACAAAATAGCACAGCCTGCTGTTCTGTTTTGTACTCCTTTTTCAGAGGAATTTTAAATATAGGCCTTTATTTGAGCCTCCAGTACAGATGCAAACAAGAGTTAGATTTATATCCCATTTAGTATTTTCATACAAAAAGTCCCAAAAGGCATAAATAGCTATTTTGATCACTTGTGACCCGCTTATTGACTATATGTGTCCAGACGGTCCACATTTACCTCTGCAAGGATGTTCTGTACGAGTTGCCCCAAATCAACTCTGCAGTAAGGATCTAACAGCTTTATTGAAACTTCCTGGGTCTGTTATTCCCCTGTAACCGGGTCTAATATGTTAGCCCCAGTTGAAGGAGAAATCAGCTAAAAAAGAATTTAATGTCAAATGCCCTCAATGTCTTGTATGACTATGGGGAGGAGGACACGAAGTGCAAAATAAATAAAAAATAAGGCAAAATAAAAATAAGTAAAGAAAAAAGCCCTGCCCCCAATAACTATAAAATATATACTGTATATCCTCCAATATCAAAATTACAATTATAGAATGGTGACAAAATTTTCTAAGATTTTTCTAGGTATTAAAAAATGCTAAAATAAAAATTATATAAAAATAAATCTTCAAATATCACAAAAAAGGGCACAAACATTATTTATGTAACCAAATGGAAAAAAAGTATAGCTTTCGAGGACGCATGTCATAAAAAAATGCAAAAATGTACCTATTAGTATAAGGATAAATGGTCCAGTCTAGAACTGGCTAAAGTTATTTTCAATGTTTCTAGCATAAAAGAAAATCCTTTTTTATTATTGTGAGTTAACTCTGGAGCGAATCACGCTCCTTCCCCTTCTGACAGCTTACTTTCCTTATAGAAGGAGTCTTTTGAGCTATACTGGTACCATACTATGTAATGTCATAACTCTTTACTGGATTATTCTTTTTAACAGCAAGAAAATGGCAAATATTGTTCATTTCTTTATCATACTTACAATGAATATGATACTTAATCGTGGGATAACCCTTTTAAGGCTTGTTTCACACTAACAGTAAAACAGGTTTGACAGGATGCTCTGACCGGGAACAATCCGTAGGATCCATCTTTGCTAGGCGCAGCCATGCACTGATAGCAATCCAGCCGGACAGTGCTATTTATCCGTCCACGCCTCGGCATGTCTGCAAGACGCCATTATAGTCAATGGGGCCGGATGGATTCTTGGCAGCACACAACTGCGCCTAGCAAAGATGGATCTGACAGACTGTTCCAAGCCCGGAACAGCCTGACAGATCAGTTTTACCATTAGTGTGAAACAGCCCTAAGGCATCTATAATTTTGTAGTGAGTACATGTTGAGGTTAGAATTTCTATTTTTATAAATAATAGCTTTTTTGAAGTTGGTAAATTGCTAACCACTCCCTTAATAGACAAGTTGCAGATATACCAAAGTATCCCAAATTTTTATCTCCTTTCTTTTACTGGCAGTTAAACTATTACCCATGGTTGGAAGAGTAATAACCTTCTTTGTGTAGAGTCAAAAAATGTCTCTTCTTGTAAATGCTGATGCTATTTTTCCCTCACTTGATGTTAAACAATTTTCTTGAAAGACGATTTTCAATTGAAATAACTTTTCTTTTATAATTTGTAGACTTGTCAAGCAAGTAAATTCTTTGATACATCAGTTTTCCTTTCTAAAGTAATTTGTAGTTTTAAAGGTTAGCAGGAAAAAAGTGCCGTATGATATCAATCAGATAGTAAACAGTGCTTTAAAATGACAGTGAGAATCCATCACTAATGTAGACACCTTGAAATAACAAAGTCTTAATAAAGGGGATGAAATCTAGCTTGCATTGTATGCAAATAGAAAATCCACCCTCCTACTAAGTCCTCTTGGCCAGTATGAAGTAACCGGCCAAGAGCACTTAGTAGTGAGTTAACCCAAAACCTGTGACAACCAGTCACATAGTACAGTAGTTAAATGGCTCTTCTGAGATTCTGATATCGATGGCCTATTGATAGGTCATCAAAATCAGGTCAGCGATGGTCTTACCAACGCCCACTGATCAGTTGTAATCAAGGTAAAGAATACACACAAGAAAATAAAACAGTATCTATTTTTCTATTTTTCAAATTACAGAACATTTTACGCATTTTCAATTCCTAACCCCCCTATTTACGCTTTGCATATTTGTGTGTCCGTTTTTAACTGCAATGATAGGCTGAACTGGATGGACATACGTCTTTTTTCAGCCTTGCAAACTATATACACTCCAGTTATTAAAATGCTCTTTGTTCTATGGCCTTAAAATGGCTCCTTCGCCATTGTGGCTAACTTTTTAGTGTCTAATTAAAAAGAAAGATGAATAAATGACAATGTATTGTAAAGGTTATCAACTAAAATCTAAATGACAAAGCTCTACCAGCGAAATGTTTTTTTTTCTTTTTTTGCATGATTGAATGCGCCCTGCTTATCCTGTGTGCTGACTCAAACTCATTGTTTTTCTTTTGCAGGTCGTTGAGACTAATTTGGTTGCCTTTGA
This sequence comes from Rhinella marina, assembly GCA_900303285.1. Classification (NCBI taxonomy): domain Eukaryota; kingdom Metazoa; phylum Chordata; class Amphibia; order Anura; family Bufonidae; genus Rhinella; species Rhinella marina. The sequence goes on along the minus strand of ONZH01027372.1, from coordinate 14,964 downwards.
CTGTCACTGGATCATTATAAATGAGGTAATTGGCGTTTTAATGTTTCTGTAAAGTGTTAATCCTATTTGCATACAGCAGAGCCTTCTTAATTGAATGAAACTTTGCAAAGCATTTTTTTTGCTTATGGTTTTCAGAACAGAAACTAAGTAGTTGACCGGTAAATTAAGAGGTTATATTTCAGCATAATGAAAAGTGTAACCTGCCTTCTGGGTAGCTTTATTCTCTTAAATGTATGCTAATGAAAACTATTGAAATAAGTCAAATTTAATTCTATAATATTAGAAGGCTCAGCATAGGTCATCAGTAATGCTGGATTTACACAGTCAGATTTTCTGTTTAATTATTGGAAATTAACATTCATACAAATGCCCATGTAATGATGTTACAGAATACCCAATGAATGAGGAAAATACTCGTTGATTGGGTGAAATTATCTTTGCGGTCACCTCAGTCATCATTTTAGGGCACCAGATTGTGCTGTGTGAACAGTACTCTGCTACCCAGAATCCTTAAATGTATATGGTAATAGTGATTTCAATAGCCATCTCTTGCGCCCATACAGTAAGGGGATTGTTGCATGTAAATGTCGAGTTGAGTTTTGCAGCAATTTGATAGTTCTATCTGGGCGCATTATTTTATCAATAGGAGTGTTTTTTACATATGGTAATGAAACAGACACTGGTATTCAAGAGAAATGGATGTTATTAGTTGCAGAGCAGAATGAATTAGAGCTCTTCATGTTAAGATTACCACTAGGCAACAGTGTAATCACAGGACCTGATCCATTTTTACCAGGAATAATTTATAATAGACAAGGGAAATATAGCTTACAAAATCAGAAAAGAAAAACACCCCTCAAAAACTGAACATTTATTAATCCAGTTAAAAACAATCAACACATGACCCTCCCTAATACATCACAAAAAAAATGATTTCTCTCACCTCTGCATATCAGCTGACAACTACACAGGGACTACTCAAAGAGTTAGTGGTCTGGGTGGCTCCCCGGGAGAGAAGTCCAGATCCCTGTATAGTCAAAGGGTGAAAACCAGGGGACCACCTGGATATCAACCTCAAAAATAACCCAACATCAAATTGATTAGTTGGTACAGTGGTTCCAAAACCATTGTCCAAAACACAGGCAATCTATAGAGAGTTCCTAACTCATGATGTCAAGGGAGAGAAGGATCAAGCACACTACATTTCAGCACCTTTAAGCACCAGGAGAACTTCTCACACACATGATTAGAAGATTCTCCTAACAGTATGTTACCTACGTACCTGTAGAAGGATCTTGTTACTACAGCTGTTAATAACTTTCTTCAAGACTTATATTTAAGGTGCTCTTCCGAGCACATGTACATTTTGAAATAAATATTTTATTTCTGCATATAAATGTCAATGTGTCCAACATGTAGTTCACTGACTGCACTGTTGTTCTTAACAGCAAAAATTATATTTTGATACATAATGGGGAAAGTTATCAAAGGTGGTACAAGAGAAAATTGGCTGATTTGCCCATAGCAACCAATCAAATTGATCCTTTTATTTTCCAACGGAGCTTTGAAACAAAATAAAATGTGGAATCTGATTGGTTACTATGGGCAACCAAGCCAAATTTCCCCTGCACCACTCTTGATAAATCTCCCCCAATATGTTTTTATTTGAGGGGAAAGTTTATAGGCAGACAGGGAACACCGCTATGAGCACAAAATTCGCACTGAGGTTTTCCAACCGGTATCTGGACCTAAGGAGATCTATTGGGATAACCACTGGTACAGAAACATATTTGTTTCTGACAAACTTATTTTTATCTGGAAAGGTATGATGGATCAAGTCTGTAATTACATGGTCCATCTTAATGAGAATTACTAGGGTCTAGTGTTTATAAGCACCAAAAGTTATGATAGAATACCTTTAGAATTATTTGCTTATGATGGAAACCTTATCAGCAAAATATTTTTCTCAAAAAGGTCAATAGCAATAGCTATGCTAACTTTAACAGGACATGTTATAAATAGATATGAGTGAATCTGAACTGCAAAGTTCGGGTTCGTACCAAACTATGAATTACTTTATTATTTTCCATTCTAACATGGTTATATTGGAAAATAACATAATACTTAAGACAAAATGAAAAAGGGACAACTTTAGAGGCATTCCATTTTGCATTCTGTCATAATAGAAGTCTATAGGAAGCATAATGGATCCGTCCTGGTTTCCGTTATGCAGGACAGGACGAATCGTTATGCTCCTATTATCCTTCTATTATGACAGAATGCAAAATGGAATGCCTCTAAAGGTGTCCTTTTTGCATTCCGTCTTATGTTTAGTATTATGTTATTTTCCGATATAACCATGCTATAACGGAAAATAAAGTGAAATTCAGGTCCCCATTGACTTTAATGTGGCTCGGGTTCGGGTTCGCATTCCCAGTCACGAACCAGGAGAACCCAAACTTCCACGGGTTTGCACATCGCTAGTTATAAAAAAAATGGGAGGTTAATATACTATTCAGTCACTTTAAAAAAATCAAGAATTTTGCCAGCAGAGTGACATATTAAAATTCAGATTCGTAATATAGTGGAAATCTAGTTACTGCCTTTTTTCTTGACCTATAGGCAGTAACTAGCCCTCCATACCAAATGTAGTACCATTCCCTAATAACTTTAGATCCTATGACCCTCATTATGTATTCCTCTATATTTAAGCTTAGTGTCTGGTAATAGAATTATTAGAATTATTTGTATGCATGACCAGGAACCATGGTCTTACCATAAGCACAGCTGTTTCCTTCTTTTCCATGCCTAGTAATATTGTTAGCAACCCAAACACATGATCGGAAGGCTCTGATCCATGATTGGCTACGTGTTCAGTAACACTAGCATGTTGTATCTATGGAATGTTTCTAGTAAAGTATAAGAATCTTCTGTATTAGATTAACTCTTTCGCTACCGACGAGCGATGTGGGAACATGAGGCCCCCACGCAAGTGTGGCGGGCGTCATGGCTGGCAAGTCTCTGCTGTTTCAAATAGCAGAGACCTGCCGCTATTACCTACATCTAATAGCGCTAAAACCCAGAAGCGCGCACTTCTGGGTGTCCTACTGATGCCCCGTGTGGCCAATCGGGGCATCTGCACTCTATTTGAACGCTGTAAGCCTCGCAGATGAGGCTTATGGTGTTCATGCTTTAATTCTAATTTTGACCATTAGATGGCAGGCCAGGATAAGAAATGAGCAAACCTGGCATTAAATTGCGTGTAAAAAATCCCTGATAGTTCAAAATGAGAAATTAAAAAAATATATATGCATTAGTTTATATATGGTGCTTAAAATAATCATAAAAAATTAAAAAAATGTAAAAAAATATATAAAAAATAAAAGTTTACATCATCCCCCTTTCCATATAATTAAAACATAAATACCTAAATAACAATAAATATAAACATCATGGGTATCACCGTGACCAAAAACGCTCATACTTTTAAAATATTTTCAAAAAATTTAAATACGGCGAATTGTGTAATGGGAAAAAAGGTCAAAATTTGCCATTTTTTCATTACTTTTCTTACTAATAAAATTTAATAAAATGTGATTAAAAAGTCAAGCACACTCTAAAATGGTATCAATAAAAACTATGGATTGTCCTTCAAAAAATGAGCCCCTAAACAGCTCAGTGGATTTAATACTAAAAAAGTTATGGGGGTCAGAATATGACAATTTAAGAAAAAAATTTTTTTTCAAAGTTTAAATGTATTTTTACGGTATTTAAATATAACAAACCTACACAAAGTAATGGCTGACGGAAAATAGGGTAGAAAAATGAAAACGCAAAACCAAAATAACCTCTGGTATCCAAACGGTTAATGGATGTGCATACATATAGTAAATCTTCTATTGATTGTAAGTTTATTAATGTTTGTTCTTTTCTGATGAATGAGCTGAGCCTGCCCTGCTTTGCTGAATTTTACAAAACAATTTGCTTTGTGATTAATTACTTTGTCACAAAGAGCATTTCTTTGTAAATAGTGGGTGCCATAACAGGGATCAGCGATTGCACAGCACCCCGTCATTGAACCCCTCAGATGCCGTATTAAATCCATATTAAAGCATTTTAGTGGTTTTTAATGTAAAAACACTACCTACCGCATCCATTTGCTTGTGAAAAGGCTGCTGCAGCTGTCTTTCTTGAAGATCCAGAGCAAAATACCATGAGGAGTGTGATGACGTCATCATGTTGACCGGTGTGGTGATGCGTGGGATCTTCAAGAAAGTTGGCTGCCACGCCCTCTTCACGTTCAAATGGATTAGGAAAGTATGCTTTTCTTACTGCCATTTCAGGGGAAATTTGTTTTTTGTTACCACAAAGTGCAAGGAAATTCAGCTTTACCGCGATTCGAACTTTCCTGAAGTTCACTGAACACTAGTGTCTCTGGCTTTGATTGATGATGGAGGTATGGATGAATGGAGGGTCTGTAAAGTACTACTGGTACTATAGATGCAGTAGCTTTTATTAAAAATGTAATCTACAACTCAAGACTTTAGGTGCTTGCAATGGCAATTAAATTTCACAGAGGTTTTATAACAGAAAACCTTGTTAACATGAGAGCTATTCCGGCCCTGATTTACTAGGGGAAGTTGTCGTTGTCTGTTCCTTTGCCTGTACGTTTACAAATGTTATATTTAACACGTTCCCGACCTAGGACGAGAATGCTCGTCCTAATATGGCGTTACTTAACGCCCTAGGACGAGCATTCTCGTCCTAGGGTTAACGTGCTGCTGCCCCGCTGCCGCAATCTGCAGCAGGGGCCTGGCCGATACTAACAGCCGGGCCTCTGCTGTATCCGCCAGCATCAGTGATTACACCAATGCCGGCAGCTTTTTAAAGCCATCGGGTCCCCGTGAGGTGGTGGGGGGGGCCCGATGGTTGAGATGGAAGCCCCGGTGCCTTGCCCAGAGGCATCGGGACTCTCATCTACGGAAGCCCAGGAGACCCAGCCACAGCGCTGGGTCTCCTAGGCAACGGTCAGCGTCTCACACTGTGAGACGCTGACAGTTGAATGCAGCACAATACAGATGTATTGTGCTGCATTCAATCAGGGATCAGACCCTGAAATGTTAAAGTCCCTTACTGGGACATAAGTGAAATGTTAAAAAAAAAGTTTTAACAAAAAAGTGTTTTAACAAAAAAAAAAAATAAAAAAAAATAATAAAGTTTCAATAAAAAAAAGCTCCTTCCCCATAAAGAAACACATAAAAATAGAAAAAAAAAAAATATATACATATTAGGTATCGCCACATCCGTAAAAACCTGCTTTATTAAAATATCACATGATCCAGCCCGCCCGGTCAACACCGTAAAAATAAAAAATAAAAACTGTCTAAAAAAAGTCATTTTTTGTCACATTTACATAGTAACATAGTAACATAGTTTATACGGCCGAAAAAAAAGACATCTGTCCATCCAGTTCGACCTGTTTTCCTACAAGTTGATCCAGAGGAAGGCAAAAAACCCCTGTGCGGTAGAAGCCAATTTTCGTCACTTTAGGGGAAAAAATTCCTTCCCGACTCCAATCAGGCAATCAGAATTACTCCCTGGATCAACAACAACCCATATCTAGTAACTATAACCTGTAATATTATTACCCTCCAGAAATACATCCAGGCCCCTCTTGAACTCTTTTAGTGAACTTACCATCACCACCTCCTCAGGCAGAGAGTTCCATAGTCTCACTGCTCTTACCGTAAAGAATCCTCTTCTATTTTTGTGAACAAACCTTCTTTCCTCCAGGCGCAGAGGATGTCCCCTTGTCATGGTCACTGTCCTTGGGATACAGAGATCATGGGAGAGATCTCTGTACTGACCCCTGATATATTTATACATAGTTATTAGATCTCCCTTCAGTTGTCTTTTTTCTAAAGTGAATAACCCTAATTTTGATAATCTTTCTGGGTACTGTAGTCCAACCATTCCAGCTATGACTTTAGTTGCCCTCCTCTGAACCCTCTCCAGCTCTGCTATGTCTGCCTTGTTCACAGGAGCCCAGAACTGTACACAGTACTCCATGTGCGGTCTGACTAGTGATTTGTAAAGTAGCAGGACTATGTTCTAATCACGGGCATCTATGCCCCTTTTGATGCAACCCATTATCTTATTGGCCTTGGCAGCAGCTGTCTGACACTGGTTTCTGCAGCTTAGTTTGCTGTTCACTAAAATTCCTAGGTCCTTTTCCATGTCAGAGTTACCCAATGTTTTACCATTTAGTATGTACTGGTGACTTGCATTATTCCTTCCCATATGCATAGCCTTACATTTGTCAGTGTTAAACCTCATCTGCCACTTCTCTGCCCAAGCCTCCAGTCTATCCAGATCCATCTGTAGCAGTGTACTGTCCTCTTCTGTGTTAATTACTTTACACAGTTTAGTGTCATCCGCAAAAATTGATATTTTACTGTGCAAGCCTTCTACAAGATCATTAATAAATATATTGAAGAGAATAGGGCCCAATACTGACCCCTGTGGTACCCCACTAGTTACAGTGACCCAATCTGAGTATGTACCATTAATAGCCACCCTCTGTTTTCTATCACTGAGCCATTTACTTACCCACATACAGACATTTTCTCCAAGGCCAAGCATTCTCATTTTATATACTAACCTTTTATGTGGTACAGTGTCAAATGCTTTGGAGAAGTCCAGATATACGACATACATTGATTCCCCGCGGTCAAGTCTAGAACTTACCTCCTCATAGAAACTGATTAAATTGGTTTGACACGACTGATCCCTCATGAAGCCATGCTGATATGGAGTTATTTGCTTATTTTCATTGAGGGACTCCAAGATCGCATCTCTTAGAAAACCCTCAAACAGTTTACCCACTACAGATGTTAAACTTACCGGCCTATTGTTCCCGGGCTCTGTTTTTGGACCCTTTTTGAATATTGGCACCACATTTGCTTTTTGCCAATCCTGTGGAACACTCCCTGTCAGTATAAAGTCCTTAAATATTAAGTATAAGGGTCTGGCAATGACATTACTTAATTCTCTTAGGATACGTAGGTGTATGCCATCCGGTCCTGGCGATTTGTATATTTTAATCTTTTTAAGACGCCCCAGTACTTCTTCCTGGGTCAGACAGGACACTTTTAAAGGGGAATTCACTTTTATATTCTGCATTTCATCTGACAGTTTATTTTCCTCTATTTTCCTATATTTAAGAGTTTTGCTTTCTCCTCATCGCTCTCTGCTACTCCTCCCTCATTACTCTGTAAGGGGCCGACACCTTCAGATTTATACTTTTTAGTATTTATATAATTGAAGAACATTTTAGGGTTAGTTTTACTCTCTTTAGCAATTTTCAGTCTCTAGTTTAGCTGCTTTTATTTGTCTTTTACAAATTCTATTTTTTTCCTTATAGTTTTCAATGCTTCCTCGCTCCCCTCCTGTTTTAGTGATTTAAATGCTTTCTTTTTGTCATTTATTGCTTTTTTTACAGTTCTATTTATCCACATTGGTTTTTTCTTGTTTCTTCTCATTTTATTCCTATACGGTATGTACCTCTCACAATTAGATATTAGGATGCTTTTAAAAATATCCCATTTTGTGGCTGTATTTTTATTTTCGAGGATTTTGTCCCAGTTAGTTAGACCTATGGTCTCTCTTAGATGGCTAAATTTTGCATTTTTGAAGTTTGGTATTTTTGTTCCTCCCTGAAGAAATGCTTTTTTTAATGACAATTTAAAGGTTATTATTTTATGGTCACTGTTACCCAGGTGTCCCCCAACCTGCACATCTGTTGTTCTGTCAGGTCTATTGGTTAATACTAAGTCCAGTATGGCCGTCCCTCTAGTCGGGTCCTGAACCAGTTGGGAAAGGTAATTGTCTTTGGTTATTGCCAAGAACCTGTTTCCTTTATGAGATATACAGGTTTCAGTTTCCCAGTCTATATCTTGAAGTCCCCTATAATAACAACCTCATTCTGATTTGCCGCCTCGTCTATTTCATTTAGAAGTCGATTTTCTGTGGCCTCTGATATATTAGGTGGTTTATAATAAATTCCTATTAGTATTTTATTATTGTTTTTGGCTCCATTTATTTCTACCCACAGTGACTCCACATCTTCATGTCCCTCACTTATATCTTCCCGGATTACAAAAGATGTAATACCATGCAATCAAAAAAGCATATGCCCCCAAAAATAGTACCAATCTAACCGTCATCTCATCCCGCAAAAAATGAGCCCCTACCCGAGACAATCGCCCAAAAAATAAAAAAAACTACAGCTCTCTGACTAGTGTGTAAGTGTTAGTGTGTAAAACTTAAATAAAAATAAGTATACATGTTAGGTATCGCCACGTCCGTAAAAACCTGCTCTACAAAAATATAGCATGATCTCTCCCCTCAGGTGAACACTGTAAAAAATAAAAAATAAAAAGTGTCTAAAAAAAAAGCCTTTTTTTGTCACATTTCATCACAAAAATGTAATACCAAACGATCAAAAAAGCGTATGCCCCCAAAAATAGTACCAATCTAATCGTCATCTCATCCCGCAAAAAATGAGCCTCTACCAGAGACAATCGCCCAGAAAATAAAAAAATTACAGCTCTCTGACTATGGAGACACTAAAATGTGATTTTTTTTGTGCTTCAAAAATATTGTGTAAAACTTAAATAAATAAAAAAGTATACATATTAGATATTGCCACGTCCGTAACGACCTGCTCTATAAAAATATCACACGATCTAACCTGTCAGATGAATGTTGTAAATAACAAAAAATAAAAACAATGCCAAAACTGCTAGTTTTTGTTACCTTGCCTCACAAAAAGTGTAATATAGAGCTACCAAAAATTGTATGTACCCTAAAATAGCACTAACAAAACTGCCAACTTATCCCGTAGTTTCCTAAATGGGGTCAGTTTTTTGGAGTTTCCTACTCTAGGGGTGCATCAAATGTGACATGGCAACTCTCATAGAATCCACCATACATCTTTTCCAAATATATACTTTGCTCATGCCCTTAACAAAAAGGGTGGGGTAATTATAGGTATCAAAAATTCAGTCAACTCCACAACTCAATTGTCGATGACAATGGGCGTTTTATCATCTTAGTCTGCACTATTAATAATATTCTACTCACGTTGGTTAACATTTACGCACCCAACAAAAAACAAATAAGGTTCATTAGGAAAGTTTTAAGTCGTGCACAGGAGGTAAAGCAAGGCTCTCTGTTAGTCTGCAGTAATTTTAATTTATGCCCTAACCCATCTATTGATAAATCCCCTTCTCAACCCATAAAATCCTCTAAGGGTACTATACAAAGCCTCCTATTTTCTGAAGAGCTGTTAGACGTGTGGCGTGCCTTCCACGGTAATGAGAAGGACTATACTTTCTTTTCTCACCCGCATAATGCCTTTTCACGCATTGATCTATTCCTAACAGACAAATGGTTCCTTCAGAAAATAAAATCAGCTAATATCTTAAATATAACTTTGTCAGACCACACACCCATTACCCTAGAGCTTATTGATAATCTTCAAAATGAGTTTTACTCTCCCTGGAGACTCAACAATTCCCTCCTTCAAAATAGGATTATCCTCAATGATATTACCAATAACTTAAAAGTATATTACCGACTAAATGACATTGGAACTGTATCAGATGTAACATTGTGGAGTGCCCATAAAGCCTATATCAGGGGTCATTTCCTGAAACATGCGGCCCAACAGAAAAAGGCTAAGCTGGCGACTCTTAATTCCCTTCTTTCTAAAGTGGAAACTTTGGAAATTAGGTATACAAATACACTTAGCCCTTCAATAGGAAAGGAGCTCCGATCTGTGAGACATCAGCTGTATCTGCATTTACACAACTCCTACGAATTCCACTTGCGCAAACTCAGATCAGACCATTATTGGCAAGGTAATAAAGCCACTAAATTGGTTGCAAATAGAGTAAAGAAAAAAGAGGCCAAAACAAAATCCCCTATTTAGTAAATAAAAATAATCAAAAAATAATAAATCCCAAACTAATTTCTGAAGAATTTGCAAACTATTACGCTGACTTATATAATTTAGCTTCCTCCCCAACCACTTTCCAACCTACCTTAACTCATATTAATTCCTTTTTGACAAGGATTTCACTTCCCACCATTACTCCTCTTCAAAATGAGGCACTTAATAAAGAAATATCTATTTCAGAGGTTCTTACATCCATAAACACTCTCAATCCCAATAAGACTCCTGGCCCAGATGGCCTGTCTAATGAATATTACAAATCATTCTCCTCTTTGCTGGCTCCCTACCTAACTAGAACTTTCAATCTATTGGCACAACAGGGTTCCATTCCACAGGACATGCTTAGAGCTTTGATAATCACTCTACTCAAACAGGGGAAATCTACTGATACCCCGGCCAACTTTAGACCAATCTCCCTGCTCAACACTGACATCAAAATCTACGCTAAAATATTAGTGGAGAGACTGGCTAGCATTATTCCACTCTTGATAAATAGTGACCAAATTGGATTTGTACACAATAGGCAGTTATCTGACGGCACAAGATGATTCATAAACCTGGTGGATGTGGCACACTCTCGTGGGATGCCTTCTCTGCTCCTCTCTTTGGACGCGGAGAAGGCGTTCGACAGGATTCATTGGGGTTACTTAAAAGAGACGCTTAAGACTTTTGGATTATCTGGATTGTTCCTTAAAGCCATAATGGCCCTTTATTCAAATCCATGCGCCTCAGTTTATTCCTCAGGATTTTTATCAAGCTCATTTATGATAAAAAACGGTACCAGGCAAGGTTGCCCCTTATCCCCCCTAATTTTCGCTTTAGCAATGGAGCCGTTTGCAGAACATATCAGATCCTCTCCTGCAATTCAGGGTCTTTGAGTGGGTTCAAATGAACATCGCATTGGCCTATTTGCTGATGATGTACTTATTGTAACATCCAATCCCTTAACATCCCTCTTTGCAATAGAGGATATAATATTACAATTTGGATATGCATCATATTATAAAATAAATGTGAACAAATCGCAGATGTTAAGTCTGGGCCTTCCCGCTAAGTCCATATCTTATATCTCCAATACATTTACCTTCTCGTGGGCAAAAGATAATCTTACCTACTTGGGCATTAATCTTACTTACCCCACTTCCAAATTGTTTGATTTTACCCCCTTATTAGATGACATAAAAGCTAGTATTTGTAAACTAAACATGAATACACTGTCCTGGCTAGGCAGAATATCAGTTATAAAAATGATAATAGTTCCTAAAATAATTTATACTATGAGAAACGTCCCCATTCATGTATCCCTTACTTATATTAGAAAGCTCCAGTCTATACTGTTCAGATATGTTTGGGGTAAATATAAATCCAGAGTCAAATCTACCGTACTTTATAAACCTCTGAATGAGGGTGGTCTCAACTTCACCTCTCTGTTACATTATCATAGAGCTATCATTCTGGATCAGTTGAGGCATTTATCTAGAGAGGACCCCCAGAAAAGATGGGTAGAAATTAGAGATGAGCGAGCGCTAAAATTCTCGGGTGCTCGTTATTCTAGACAAACTTTTCCCGATGCTCGGGTGCTCGTTTCGAGTAACGAACCCCAATGAAGTCAATGGGAGACTCGAGCATTTTTTGCAAGGGACCAAAGCTCTGCCTAGGGAAGGCTGGGTGAAAACCTGGAAACCTCAGAAAATGATGGAAACACCATGGAAATGGACAGGAAACAGCAGGGGCAGCATGCATGGATGCCTCTGAGGCTGCCTAATCCCACCATTACCCCAAATTCTCCTGCAACAGCCTGGTGGTTACCCTCATGGCAATTGTGCTCACCCAGACCAAGAAAGGCGAGGCACATGCCCATCACATGTTAGTGAAGCACCCAACTAGGTGCAACGAAGGTCCATCACCCATGCCCATGCTGGCACTGCTCTCCTATCCCCAGCCACACGATGACACCAACAAGAGACCAAGTTAGATGAGGTAGCAGGTAAGCCACCCAAAAATTTAGCCTGACGCAGCATGGCGGTGACAACAGAGTGACCGAGTTAGACTGAGGTAGCAGGAGGTGAAGCATGGATGGTAATTCGAAGGAGGAGGAGGAGGGGTTGGAGGAAGAGGCATAGTAAGTTTGAGAAACCATGACCGAGGTAGGCCCCGCAATCCTCCAAATGGGCAGTACATGAGCGGCCCCAGGGTCAGACTCGGTCAGAGTGACCGAGCTACACGACGGTAGCAGGTAGAGCACATAAAAAATTTAGCGTGGCCCTGTATGTGGACGTTGAGGGCCTGGAGGCTGTCTCCTTGAGAAATGCTCAGGGTGGCCGAACGCCGGGCTCGACGGCGGACCCTTTTCGGGTTATTGATTGTCGAAATGTTGGCTTACATCAAGTTTAGTATCTGTTCTTATCAGTTGCTGTGGCTGTTGGTGGTAAAGTGGTGAGCATAGCTGCTTCCCAAGCAGTTGACCCAGGTTCGATTCCCGTCTATAGCATTCTGTGGCCATGCGGAAAAAATTGATTGGAGAGAGGGCGTGTAGGTGGCCCTCTGGAAAAATTGTTTAGAGAGAGGGCCTGTAGGTAGACCTCCGGAAAAATTGTTTAGACAGAGGGCCTGTAGGTGGACCTCCGGAAAAAATGTTTGGAGAGAGGGCCTGTAGGGGGCCTTCCGGAAAAAATGTTTGGAGAGAGGGCCTGTAAGGGGCCTTCCAGAACAATTGTTTAGAGAGAGGGCCTGTAGGTGGACCTCCGGAAAAATTGTTTGAAGAGAGGGCCTGTAGGTGGACCTCCGGAAAAATTGTTTGGAGAGAGGGCCTGTAGGTGGACATCCGGAAAAATTGTTTGGAGAGAGGGCCTGTAGGAGGCTCTCCGGAAAAATTGTTTAGAGAGAGGGCCTGTAGGTGGACCTCCGGAAAAATTGTTTGGAGAGAGGGCCTGTAAGGGGCACTCCGGAAAAATTGTTTAGAGAGAGGGCCTGTAGGTGGACCTCCGGAAAAATTGTTTAGAGAGAGGGCCTGTAGGTGGACCTCCGGAAAAATTGTTTGGAGAGAGGGCCTGTAGGGGGCCCTCTGGAAAACTTGTTTAGAGAGAGGGCCTGTAGGTGGACCTCCGGAAAAATTGTTTGGAGAGAGGGCCTGTAGGGGGCCCTCCGGAAAAATTGCTTAGAGAGAGGGCCTGTAGGTGGACCTCCGGAAAAATTGTTTAGAGGGAGAGCCTGTAGGTGGACCTCCGGAAAAATTGTTTAGAGAGAGGGCCTGTAGGTGGACCTCCAGAAAAATTGTGGTAAAATAGTGCCAGTTGGACCTCTAAAAAATGGCGTTTTTAGGGTCAGCGTTAGGCAAAGACGACAAGGAGGAGGAGGAGGAGTAGAGAAGAGGAATCGGATACATAAGTAATGTTAATCTTTAGCTGCTTTCCCCCGGAGATTTGAATTCCGGTGAAATCCAGGCTTTGTTCATTTTAATAAGCGTCAGCCTGTCAGTTGACAGGCGTGTACGCTTATCGATGATGACGCCACCAGCTGCACTGAATACCCGCTCTGACAGCACGCTAGCGGCAGGGCAGGCCAGCACCTCCAAGGAGTACAGCGCCAGTTCAGGCCACATGTCCAGCTTTGAAACCCAGTAGTTGTATGGAGCAGAGTGATCGGTCCAGACGTTGGTATGGTCAGCTAGGTACTCCCTCACCATCTTTCTGTAATGCTCACCCCTACTCTGCCTAGACTTGGGACAGGTGACAGTGTCTTGCTGGGGTGACATAAAACTGGCAAAGGCCTTGGAGAGCGTTCCCCTGCCAGTGCTGGACAAGCTGCCTGCTCGCCTCCTCTCCCCCGCTACTTGGCCCACAGAACCATGCCCTCTGCCGCTAGCGGCGTCAGATGGGAAGGATTGTTTCAGCTTGTGCACCAGGGCCTGTTGATATTGATTCACTCTCATACTCCTTTCCTCTACAGGGATGAGAGTGGAAAGGTTCTGCTTGTACCGTGGGTCCAGGAGAGTGAACACCCAGTAATCGGTGTTAAAAATGCTTCTAACGCGAGGGTCACGGGATAGGAAGCCTAACATGAAGTCTGCCATGTGCGCCAGAGTCCCCACACGCAAGAATTTCCTCTCCTCACTGGCCTGACTCTCCATTTCCTTCTCCTCCTCCTCCTCCTCCAAGTCCTCCTCTTCAGCCCACACACGCTCAAGAGTTAAGAAGGACTGAGCACTGGTACCCTCTTCTGTCTCGCCGACATTCTCCTCCTCTTCCTCTTCTTCCTCATCCTCATCCCCCTCCTTCGATACGCGCTGAGATACAGACCGGAGGGTGCTCTGGCTATCAAGTGACGTATCTTCCTCCACCGTCTCTTGTGACAAGCACAAAGCATCCGACTTCATGCACTTGGGCCAGGCATGGCACATGTGTCAGTCAGCCAAGTTGCAGAGCCGCCACCAGGTTACGCCCGTTGTCACACACAACCATGCCTGGCTTGAGGTTCAGCGGTGCCAGCCACAGATCGGTCTGCGCCGTGATGCCCTGTAACAGCTCTTGGGTGGTGTGCCTTTTGTCACCTAAGCTCAGCAGTTTGAGCACCGCCTGCTGGCGCTTACCCACGGCACTGCTGCTGCGCCTAGAGCTACCGACTGAAGGCGCCGTGCCCACGGATGGTAATTCGGAGGAGGATGTGGAGGAGGAGGAGGGGTCGGAGGAGGAGGCATAGTACGTCTGAGAGACCGTGACCGAGGTAGGTCCCGCAATCCTCGGTGTGGGCAGTAAATGAGCGGCCCAAGGGTCATTCTCGGTCCCAGCCTCCACCAAGTTAACCCAATGTGCCGTCAATGATATATAGTGTCCCTGCCCGGCAGCACTTGTCCAGGTGTCTGTGGTTAGGTGGACCTTCTCAGAAACAGCGCTGGTCAGGGCACAGATGATGTTCTGTGACACGTGCTGGTGTAGGGATGGGATGGC